>JAXCEF010000078.1:0-171246 GCA_037178605.1 Colletotrichum euphorbiae
AAAGGCTGAAGAAGCTATGCTGGATGGCATGGGCCTACGCGCTGCAAGTCGCGCGTGGGGTGTACCTATGTCGACCCTCCGTGATTGCGTACTCGGCGCGGTGTTGAAAACAGAGTTAAAAGAGGACTTTCAGAGGCTCTCTCTATATTAGGAGAAGTCTCTCATATTATGGGCTCTCATTTAGAGCGGGCTAGGCCTCGCACCTATTTATTATTAGCTTTATAATCTCATAAGTTATATCTACTACGCTAATAATAATACTTACCTACTTAGTAAGAAGTAAATTAAGGGCTTTTTATATTAGAACCTAGCTATCTAGACTTTAAAAGTAAGATCTATTAACTCTAAGCAGGCAAAAAATATAACTATTAATATACTTAAGGATTTCTTTAAGATTATAGATATCCCTAAAGTAAAGAAGATCTCTTACTCTCTATAGTATAATATAAATAAAACTAGATTAACTAAGGGAACTAATAGGGACTATTATATACTAGGGAACTCTAAAATTAAATCTATTATTATTTAGAATCTTATTAAGTATTTATAGACTATAATAGTTAAATATATTTTAGTAGCTAAATAAGTTATCTCCCCCCTTATAATCTTTATAGGGAAGATAGTTTAGTAGTAATAGTTCCTAAAGGAGATAGAGGAGTTTATAATATAGAAGTTTATAGTTTTAAAGAGTAGCTAAACCTTAAATATAACTAGTCTTAAGTAGCTATAGAAGATATTTATTCTAATAATAGTAGTAGAGGTAAAGAGGCTTAATTCTAAGTAGTTCTTTATTATTAATAGCTATAAGAGTTATATATCTAATAACTTTATATAGAAATACTACTACTAGGATATCTACTTATATTATCTACTAGCCTACTCTAGCTATATTATATAACCTCTTAATATATTAATATTCTCTCCCCTTAAGATATCCTTTATATAAGAGGTTATAGAATGCGGTTTAGAGCTTAACTCTACTCTAATTAGAAAGTAGAACTTCCTCTACTACTACTCTAATACTTACTATAATATACTTATACCCTTAAATATTAAGTTAGAATAATAAGTAATAGAGTTATAGCCTATTAATATAGGGAAGCTAATAATAAGTAAGTTCCTCCTCTATATAGTATCTACTAATATATAATAGGCGCTAAAATAGAATCTAAAACCTCCTTAAATACTTTTAACCCCTTTATTATTTATTATCTCAACCCCCTGCAAATTAGTAGACCTTTATTAATATAAATAGATATAGCAGCTAAGTTATAATAGGGAGGAGTAGGATTTAGTTTCCTACTAGCTTATATTTAATAAGGCAGGCAAAGCAATTAATAGCACTAATATAGAGATTATAATCTTATATTATTAGATTTAGTCTCTTTAGGCTTAAGTTAATTAATATAAACTATTACAATAAGCAAAAGTTATTCTAAAGCTAAATAAGAGGTTTATAATAATTAAGGAGATTATAGATATAAAATAGAAGGCTTAGAAGGCTATAGAAGCTAAGAGGAACCGTCCTATTAAATTATATATTAATTATTTAATATTAAAAGAAGACTAAGATACTTAATTTGCATCCTAGTGCTTTAAATTCCGTTTTTAAGTGGGTTGTATAGCAAAAAATAGAATTGAAGTCATTGTTGCTCAAAAACTGAAGCTGAAAACGCGTTGAATTCGGGTGTTCGGATGTGGGGGGTGTGCGGTTGTGTGGGGTGGGTTCTTATCTGACACTAGTCTTCAGCTGCAGCATCAACGGCAGTGACCTTAGGTAGTCATCCTGGGGACGACCTTTCCCGCGAGCCCCTGACGGATCGTTCGTGTTCTGAGGTACTTCACTTCCCCAATATCGCAGCCGTGTTACTCACAACCGCTCCTGATCAAGTAACAATTCATTCATCAAGAAATTTCACTTCAGCTTCTGCACAAGCTGTCACCATGCCCTTGAACGGCTTCACCTGAATGTTCCATCGTTAAATGTTCCATCCTAAAGCCTCAGCACTCAAGTGACTCTACTAACATCATGCACACGGCATACACTTGCTACTTCTGAACTGTTTCCGAAGCGCCTCTGGCTAAAAGTTGTTTCAATCGGCGTCCATAAACCGGGGTTCTTGAGCCATCCGCGAACAGGTTCGCGTGCCCGCATTTCGGTCCCGGTGTTTCTGTCATTTGCGGACGAGACCCGGTAAGAACAAACATCTCCCGCCCTCACTCACTTCCTCCTTCTCACTCCCCTTACCTCCACAAGCCGATGAACGCCAAGAACCGCGACTGGACCCTCGCTGGCGAAGACGCGATTGGGCTCTGAGATCAGCCCGGGGCTGTCACCCCCGCGTGCGTCCGGCCTGCCATCAGCTGCGCACCCCGGGGTGAGAGGTCCGGCTCCTGAAGTGGTTGGCCCTAATCAGAACGACATACAACATGGGTTCAGCTCTTTCACTCGGTCTATTCGTCATCCGGGCTTGGAGATGATGAAATCGCTCTACTTGCGTGGACATCGGACTTCTAGAGCCTCCATAATCTTGTAGTTCAACATGTCTCGGGCGGACTTGCGATGGATTGTATCGTTTGACGTGAATGAAACGTGTTCATCACATTCAGTTCCGGTCTCATGGCCAGACCATCATCTCTCAAGTACAGACCTACTCGTACGGGTGGCCTCAATGGCAGCCAAGCACTGTCATGAGGACTCAACGCTCGAGGCCGCCAGTCTGACATGGTCTTGACGTTTGTCACGGCGGATGGGCTCAAATCTTGACAATTATCTCTCTGATACTTGCAGTGATGATATGCAGTGTGCAAAATGACGACTTCCGAGGAAACCTCGTGATTCCTGAGTAGAATACCCTTCGTGATCGAGCCGATCGAGCGTGGTCGATGAGAGCATTCAACGGCAGTATATTGCTGATCCGGATGAGAAGACTTTACCGAAGCTCGGCACAGTCGTGGGCCTCTCGGAGAGGGTAGGTCGGAAGTTGGTTCGATGCCGAATTTGGATGTCGTCTTATTCTTCAGCAGACTCTGCTACAAGAGAAAGATGAGTCCACGGATATAGATCTCCACAATTTTGGTAGGATTCGGAGTTGGTTTCCATTTTATGAATGAGACATTGAGTTGTTAAATTAAAATAAAAGAATATAGAACGCAGAGAAGACGGTTTCTGGAGAAACGACAATCTGTTCAAACAGAGTCATCGCAGAAACTGATGAGCTGGAAAAAGCCGGGGATCATGACCGGTGAACGGCGTGATTCTGCATCTCCCCGCTACTGCTTCGTGGATTAAAACCATCATTAGTCTCGTGAGATGCCTATTCGGGCCCTTGTCAAGCGTCTCGGAACTACAGTATTCACTGTTGATTCATGAGTCAGGCTCAATGCTACACCAAGGAGAGCGCTGTCCAAGAAGGCATGCGCATGTCCAAGCTGAGACTTTTCTAACCAGATGAAGAAAACCTTGAGCCATCATGACTGAGGTGAAGTCGAGCACGGTCTTCGGCAAGGACCAGAAAATGCCGTGTACTTTCTTTTCCCGGATTGGCTTACCTGGGTCACGAAGCGGACGGGGTGCTCAGGGTAAGTCAGCCAAGAGATCTGTGTCCCAGGAGCATGGGTCCTGGACGAGATGACAGTTACGCGGTGGATCATTTCAAACATTGCTTTTCCGATTTTTATGACTGGAAGTCTATCACAAACCGGGGAAAGAGAAAACCTGTTCAACTCGCCGAGTCGCCGCACCACAGTAGGCTTTTCTCATCGAAGAGCTGAGATGTGACAGCGGTGTATTTGTTTTGGCGCCGTGTAGAAGATACAGAGCTCATACACACGAGCGGGCTTACCTGGGCGTCGGGTCTCGTCTCAGCTCTACTGGCCGACTCATTTGGCACCTAGTTTGGGGCCACGAGGGAATTTATCCGGCTCCAAATATTTTCAAATCGGCCCTATTGTCACGATCAGCTGTACCAGAGTATGTTGATCAAAGCCGTTCTAGTGCCCCAGGCTAAGATAACCAGAGACCGTAGCTTGAGGTTCCTGAAAACTCTCGACGCTCGTGTGCCATATTTGACTGCCGCTCCAAGAATAGACTGTCTCTACTTCCACTGCCCCCCCCCCCCCCCCCCCGGGGAAGCGGCTTTCTGTCATTGACGAGGTTTACTGGGATCAAAGATAGCTTAGCCTTTTGATCGGAAGAAACTGGACTCAGCAGCTGAACGTCCCGAGGCCCTCACCTCACGGAAATGCAGCCTCGACAACGACCGGTCACTCGAGAATTTTGTGACAGTTGCACTTACCCGAAGATCATCTCCTTCGCCAAGAATGAGTTCTCTTTCCATTTTGCAACGATCATCGCGATTCATTAAACAGCCATGACATTTCAAAAGTCTTCATGATGATGAAGAATTTCGGATTCCTTGACGTTTCCATGTAAGACATGAACTAATCCCAACCTGGCCGCGAGCTCTTGACTGCCGTTGACCTCAGCTTTGAGGATGAACCAAGACATCCGATTGGGTTGTTAGACAATGGCTCGGCGGCCAGGGTGAACGGATGCAACGAGTGGCCCGACCGGACACGAAAACTGTTGAGGGGCAGTTGTTGTTGGAGGAGGATGGTCTCAGCCCACGGCGAACAACCGCTCAGGTCACCATTGAGAAAGTGCGGTTGAGTGCGGGGCAGCTACGGGCTCCCGGCAAGATCGGACACTGGAGCCGCTGGGAGCCCCACCGGAACTGCTGATTTTGTGCTGTGAGCGCTGTGAGGTGGCCATGACAGCGTGCTACTGCCCCTCCTAGCCTCCTGCATGTCCTGCGCAAGCCCGAACCCCTCTCTGCCCCTCTCTGCCCCTCCACGAGACAAGCGCAGCCCACCTCGCGTTGGAGCTTTTGACGTGACCCAACCCTGAGGTCTTTCCACTACTACGGCAAGCTACCTACAAGCCAAAACCTGTACTGCGCCATTTACATCCAGTCTTGATCCGATCTTCCTGAACTGCATATTCAGGCTCCCTACGCTTCACAATTCTCCCTCGAATCATCAGATATCACCAAGTGCCCAATATGGCTCGCAAGTTCTTCGTCGGCGGCAATTTCAAGATGTAAGTCTATTTGGTTGGTGGGGTTCACCATCTCTGCAACACACCTTTCGAGTCCGGAGGGAGGATGGAAGCTTCGGTTCTAGCCAAAAGAAACAACAGCTACTACAACAACAGCAACAACAACAACAACAACAACAACCACTACAACTACAACAAGCACTAACATGACGTAGGAACGGCTCCGTGTCGGCCATCAAGGAGATTGTCCAGAACCTGAATAACGCCAGCCTCGACCCCAACACTGGTGCGTGCAGCCTCCAACCCAGATCCAAGTATCGGAGGAAAACAGAGCAACTGACATGTCATCTGCAGAGGTCGTCGTCTCCCCTCCTGCCATCTACCTCCAGCTCACCCGCGATCTCCTCCGCAAGGACGTCGAGGTTGCTGCCCAGAACGTCTTTGACAAGCCCAACGGTGCCTTCACCGGCGAGATCTCCGTCTCTCAGCTTAAGGATAGCAACATCAACTGGGCCATCCTCGGCCACTCTGAGCGCCGCACCATCCTGAAGGAGTCCGACGAGGTTGTTGCCTCCAAGACCAAGTACGCCACCGAGAACGGTGTTGGCGCCATCTGGTGCTGCGGCGAGTCCCTCGAGGAGCGTGAGGCTGGCACCACTGTCGAAGTCGTCAGCAAGCAGCTGGCCGCTCTCAAGAACGCCATCTCCGACTGGTCCAAGGTTGTCATCGCCTACGAGCCCATCTGGGCCATCGGCACCGGCAAGGTTGCTACCACCGAGCAGGCCCAGGAGGTCCACGCCGCCATCCGCTCTTGGCTCGCTAAGAACGTCAGCGACAAGGTGGCCGAGGAGACTCGTATCCTGTACGGCGGCAGTGTCAACGAGAAGAACTGCAAGGACCTGGCCAAGGAGAAGGACATTGACGGCTTCCTCGTTGGGGGTGCCAGCTTGAAGCCTGGCTGTGAGTACCGACCCGTCAAACGTCCCAGTGTCAGCACTAACGAACTACAGTCGTCGACATTGTCAACGCCAGGCAGTAAACTACAGGTTAGTAAATACCTGATGATGATGACCGCTGAGACATGGCCTCATGATGGCTTGGGTAGCCTAGGAAAGCAGACGGAAAGCAATACCTTGCGTAGCTCCTGAGGCAGTAGAGACTAAAAAAATAAACTTATTATACCCCATTACCGCGTACTTGTAATCAGAACCGGTCGTGAACGTTGAGATTTTTGCATTTTGTATGCTTTTGAGTGCGTAAAGGAGCACTCGTTTCCCTCCCTGACGGATGATATATGGTACAAGCATCGGTGACGCTGTGCTACTTTCCTTCCTTTACACTCCATACCCCATTTCGTACTTTTACATGCTTTCAAAACAGAAATTGTAGGTATCCATTCGTATAAACTTATACAGCCATACCGTTGCCATGGTAAGGAGACCAGATGCCTCTGACACTGGGGTTGATACTTGTCACTGGCTTGTTGGTCTTCTTCAGCTTCTCTCCGCTAGCGTCACGAAGCAGCTCTGCCTTCTTGAGGATCTCGAGGGGTTCCATGTTTCGTACGCAGACTGACTTCTGGCGACCGTTGATGTAGTGGCCGACAATCATGGGGTGTTTCGAGGGACGGGGAGAGACGGAGAACTCGATCTGAGGGTGGTTCTTGGCAAACTTCGGGAGCTGAGACTTGATGAAGCCACTGAATGACATGTCAGAAAGTGATTAGGCATATTCCAGCGAGGTCGTTCACGTACTTCATGCCCTTGGAGCTGCCGGCCCAGTCGCAGTAGTGGAAGTCCAACTTCTTGCATTGGAGGATAAAAGCACCGAGGCCATTCTGTTCAGCTTTCAGTGAATGTCACGATCCGAACGGGAGTGATAGCCCATACCTGGCCCTTAGACACTGTCTTCAATGCCTGGATCGTCATGGTGGCCTGCCTGACATACAGAATCTAATTGCTGATTCGGATCACATAAAGCTGTCGCCGTCGGCCACGAAGCGGGAAATTTCTTAGCGCGAAGGTTCCGCAGCAGCAGCCACCTGAGGCTGGAGCTGGGGTACGTACCTCGACGGCCCACCCCGCCATGCAAGCTTTGGACGAGTACCTGGATTGGCCGGCTGAAGTGCGGGTGTTTTGGATTTTGGATGGAGCCTTCCAGGCAGGATGCACCAGCAGCACCACAAACTTTCCCATGCTCGTGTCAATTTCCAAACCGACGCGTCGCATCCTTCTTCACATCCATCCCACCCCGTCCCGCCGAAGCATCGTCAGCTTGCAACATTGCGGGCGTCTCATCGGAGCGAGTAGACGCATGCAATCCTAGGATACTCACGACAAGCTCTCCTCGCGATGACGGACAAGCTCCCTCCCAACCTACTGGCGCTCTTCGCGCCGCGCCCGCCCTTGCGATGGGTTGCGCCTCCCGACCATGCGCCCGAGAAGCGCAAGACGCTGCCCGTTTCTGGCGTCGCCGAATATCTCCCCGCCCTCCAGGTCTACAAGGAAACCGACGATTACAAGCCGACGGAGAGCTGGCTGCAAATGCGCGACCGGAAGAAGCTCGAGAAGCAGGCTGCAGTTGAGAAGCTGAAGACGGAGGGGCCGAAGAACTGTTGGTCTCGCCATACCTGGCGCCTTAGGATTCTAATACTGACACATCTTTTTCACAGTCAAACCCCATGAAGATTCCAACATCAGAGGCGATGCCTTCAAGACATTGATCGTTGCGCGACTCTCATACGAGGCCAACGAACAGGATCTCGAGAGGGAATTTGGTCGATTCGGCCCGATTGAGCGTGTATGTCCCCCTCCCCTCGTCTCTACTTATTGTGGGATTTAACAAGACTAAAATTTCGATAGATTCGCATCATCACTGACACTCATGCTCATGAGAAGCCCAGAAAGAAGAAGAAACCCCACCGTGGTTACGCTTTCGTCGTATTTGAACGAGAGAAAGATATGAGAGGTAATGCCGTCGACCCCCTTTTGACGAGACTTGGCCTGCCAGCCAGTCCCTTTCCTCCAGGCTTGTGGCCCTCAAGCTTGCCCTTGCCCAGTTTTGCACATCGAGAATCGCGGCCCTCAAGCTTGCCCGTCTCAAAATCTTGTTTTTCTTCTTATCCAATTCACGACGCAAAGGTATGATATTGGTAAGGTTTAACTGACACAAGCGCCTTGGTGCACTGGTGAGTAGCTGCTCTAGATGCCTGCGATGGTATCCGAATCAAGGATCGACGTATCAAGGTAGACGTCGAACGAGGCCGCACTGTGAAGGGCTGGGTGCCTCGACGCCTCGGTGGCGGCCTGGGAGGCCGAGGATACACCAAGGCCCTGCCCGCCAGACCCATGGGTGGACCCGGTGGTGGTGGCGGCGGCTTCGGCGGTGGCTTCCGTGGAGGATTCCGCGGCGGCTTCGAGGGAGGACGCGGCCGCGGTGGCTTCAGAGGAGGCTTTGGCGGTCGCGGAGGATTCCGTGGCGGCGGCGACTTCGGCAGCCGTGGCGGTGACCGCGGCGGACCTAACGGTTACGGCGCTCCCAGGGATGCCCCTTCAGGACCTGGTCGTGGCTTCGGAGGCGGTGGGTATGACCGTGGTGGTGGCCGCTCATTTGACGACAGATCGGGCGGTGGCCGTTTCGGCGGCGACCGATCTGGCGACCGTGACAGGGACCGCGACCGTGACGGAGGCCGAAGAACCGGAAGCAATATGGAACCGATCAGACCCAGAGGAGAAGGTGGGTATCGCGGTGACCGAGGCGACAGAGACCGCGGAGACCGAGACAGAGATCGCGACAGCCACAGGGACAGGGACTATGACCGACCTCGCGACGACGACAACAGGAAACGAGGCTACGACGGCGGCTACGAGGACCCTAGGAAGTTGCGTCGTTACTGACGAGACACTTAGTGTCTTGCGGCGGGTGACAACTCGCTCGTCTTATATTTCAGTCTCTTTTCTTCTTCTCTTCCTCCATCGAGGGTAAGCAGAAGGCGCCAAGCGCTGAAGGTCTCGTCCGTCTCTGGGTTAAAAGAAATCAACACCAACCGCATCAAGTTGCAAAACACTCTCAGACTGTCCACTACCCACCCACGTCAAATTGCCGCAGCACTTCGGTGAAGGTAACCTTTTTCGCGTGTGTATTGCTGCGAAATCGGATCGAATTTAAGACAAGCAGTTCGCCTCGAGAACACTTTTCGATAGTCCACGGACGCTGCAGGTAGGGTCAGAGGTAAGGGACTCCGTGCCTACTGACCTGGAGCATAGCATGGAGCATTATGGATCATAAGAGAAAAACAAGGATGGGGTAATCCCGCATGTACCGCGTTATAATCATTGTACGAATAGGTGAGGACCTCTCGTTTCCCCAAAAGATTAGGCAGTACGTAGCACTTTCTTTTTTTGCTTGCTTGAGTATGTTTTCGATCGTCGCAGAATTGGCACACACGTGTTGAGAAGTTCTACGAGGATCAGAGATGGAAAACAAAAACATGTCCCCTGGTGACGAGGGAATTAACCTGTGTGAAAAAATGCCCGACCTAGTAAAACCGCCCGAACGCCGTATGATTCTTTTGTTCCACCCTCGAATTCCATGATGGTATCGGCCTACATGAAGAAGCAATCATCAAGTCTAGAAGCTTTTTTGTGTGTGTGCGCGTGTGTGTTTTTTTAGGGGTCATCCAATTTCCGTCCCAGTCAAAAAGGTTTAGTCGCTCTCGTCGACGCCGTCCATGGCGTTGGGATTCACCTCGGTCACCTCGCTGGAGGCAGCGCTCCAGTATCTGCGCCAAAAAAACAAAAGTCAGCACACCATTATCCCCTCACATACTAAGGATTAAGAGGTGGGAGAGAGAGAGAGAGAGAGAAAGGGAAACAAACGCCATGACCTGAACCTTGAACTCGCTCAGGCAGATTCCGAAAAGCTTCAACAACCTCGTCTGCCGACTGTCCAGCACGTCGCCCTCCTTGCAGACGGTGTAGCCCTCGCCGGAGGAGCCGTCGGCGTCGCCGAGGCACACGCGGCCCTTGATCATGCGCGTGGGCATGCCGAGGCGGCGCAGCTCGGGCTCGATGCTGTGCTCCATGGGCACGTCGTGCTCGGCGGGGACCTCGCCGCCGGTGGCGTAGACGACGCCCGGGGGGATGACGAAGTCGCGGGTGGCGACGGTGCCGGCGCGCGCGAAGTCGACGGGGGAGACGCCCTCGAAGTAGTCGAGGACGGACTTAGGGTCGCGGTTGGTGAAGAGAAGGCCGACGGTGCCCGAGAGGAAGGGGGAGAGGCGGTCGATGCCGTCGGCGACGGCGGAGGAGGGGTCCTGGCCCAGGGCCTTGGCCATGAGTTTCGTCTTGCCGAAGAAGAGTCTGTCAAGTTTTTGTAGGGTTCGGATTAGCATAGCCTTCTTTTAGGGTTTTTTTTCCCTGATGTCTGTCGCATCCCCAAGTGTCTCCCCTACCCACTCCCCCCGGAGCGAGCAGCCAGGTTCCTTCTGTCGGAGTAGAATCCGCAAAGCGGAATGCTCCTTCTGTTGGAAGCAAAGAATGTCCAGGGGCGGGAAATCGACTATACCTGCAGTCGTTGAGCTCGTGGCGGACCTCCTTGAGGTAGTTGTTGCGCATGTTGTTGACGGCGAAGACGAAGCAGTGCTGGTACTCGGGAACGGTCTCGCGGATGTTGGCGAAGAGCTTGTCCTTGTTCTCGCGCGTCTTCTTGTCGACTTGGGTAAGGTTCACGAGTCTGTTGCGCCTAGACTTGGGCATCTTGGCGGTTGTTTTCTTTTTTGGTCTTTTTTGTTTCTGTCTTTCACTTGAAGGTTTTGGTTTATACAAAAGTCGAGTACGAAATGATTGGGGATCGGCGACTTTGATTCAGCAGTTCGTCGAGTGGGGTGAGAAATCCGGTCGAGGTTGGGATTCACGCACAGGAAAAGCTCGTCGATTTTCTTCTGCGGACTGACTGGGAAAGATTTCGCGCCGACCGCCTTTGGCACAAATTTCTGGGCTGACTGGAAATTTTGGCGTACGGGCGCGCAGAGGAGGGACCACCGCAACTTTTTTCGAACCCCGCAATGCGCTAGGTCCAATGATTTTCCGCAGGGACCGACCAGGGTCTGCGGGTCCTCACCGAAGCTTCACCGATACACCGACAACTCAAGACCGACTGCGCCAAAGTGGACCAAAAACTAATATTGAACGCCCGTTTACCTCGTAGTCATTTGCATACTCATTATCTTTATGTACAGAGGCTCTTGTAGCCATGCAATCTACATGTGCTTGCGGCCTGTCCACACCTCAAGTGTGTAGGTCTAATGCACAAAGTAGGTTTCCCCGTCTATGCCAAGTACGTGTAAGTGTTGCCTTCGCGCTCCAAGTAGTCCTTGTCAATCAAGCTATTGCCATGTTAGTCCTATTTCTTGGTCTCACGGTGGATCGACTTACTTTTCAATCTCCTTCTTGATCTGCGCCGCATCAACAGCGCCGCGGTTCTTGGTCAGGTTGATGACCTCGGCCACCAACTCACCATGACTCATCTCCTTGCGGCTCTTCATGATTCTGACAATGGCGGCTTGTGTCTCAAATCGCCTGTCCTGCGCAATGCGCTCATGGGTCGCCTTATTCTCATCCTTGGTCTCCTTGAGCTGGATCTGATTGATCTTGACGCGGATTTTGAGATCTGTGAACGCCTTGTTGATTGTAAAGGTGTCGTTTGGATTGATGTCTTTGCCCTTCGGGTGTTTGGAAAGTACACGGACTTTTCCGCAGGCAAGGGATTGCAGCGTCCGCTTCAGTTCGTCGCCTGGGAGGTTTGTCGAGTTGGCAAGCTGCTCATAAGCAAGGAAGCCCTCCAGCCCGACCTCATTGAAGAGAACGAGAACGATGGCTTGGTATGCGCTGACCAGCAGCTCCTTCGTGCCCTTGGGGAACTTGGCTTTGACCGTACAATGTGCCAAAGCGTGCTTCCAATTCAGGAGTCTGCCGGTGTGCTTGTTCTTGTAGTACTGGTCGAAACGCTCGATCTGCGTCGCGACGTCATCGGGTAGGTTGACCCTGACATCGGGATACGTCGGCCACGCCGCCTGAGACAATATCATGACCGACAGGTCTATCGGTGCCTTTTCCACACCAGTACCTTCAGACCAAAGCTTGTACGCCTCCATTTCCTCCTTAGCTACCTCGACATCCTTGAACATTTGCTCAAGGTTGTGGGTGAAATTACTACCGCACTCCTCTCTCAGCTTGCGCAACATGTTTCTCTCTGCATCCTGGCTGGCACTCCTACCCATGAGAAGGCGCCGAGCCAGGTCCTTCTTGTAGAACGCCTCGAAGGCATCCTTGCCTTCGATGAAGCGGAACAGCTCTAAAGCTTGGTCCAGTTGGCGGTCAAGTTCTGCATCTTCGTCGCCGGTGCTGGCTTGGCCACTTTGCTCTGCAGCGGCGCGATCCTTGTTGTCTGATAGTAGCGCCTTGGGGAGAGCCTTCAGGCCGCCTCGCAGTAGCATGTCGACATATTTTGCAATCATCTCTCCGACCTTGGACGTACCCGCGCTCCATGTCGATGCGATGGATCGATCATTCATGAAGTCGCCGAATGCATTCCTCAGCTCATTCACGAAGTCCGCGTCGCCTCCATAGGAATCGCGGACGATAAGACTCAAGGCCCTCTTGAGCTCAAGCAACCTGCGGACCATTTCGTCGCCGTGCTCCTTGTCAGCAACAATCGCCGAGCCGGTCTGGCGTATATATGCGCTCCACGGCTCCTTGAGCTTCTTCTGGATTCCTGATAAACGCAACAAATCGTACAGCGCCTTCAACGACTCCACTTCGTTCTCGCCTAATAGCTTCGACAGGCTCTCTCCGTTCAAAAGCTTCTCGGAGTAGTTGTTGATCAATATGCTGTGAGCAGCGTCGAGTAACTGCTTCTTCGTCGTTGAGTCTAGGTTATATTCGTTACACCGATAGTCCTCCCTCTTCAACAGCCTTTCGCACGCAAGAATGTAGTCTTTCAGGCTTGATGAGCTCCGTTCCTCGGCAAAATCTTGGAAGTATTCCGCTGAAAGGTCTATGAACCGGGGCTCGAAGAGCTTCGTGTATTTGTTGAAAACGTGGAGCATCATGACCGAGTCCTTTAGCAACGCGGCGTCAAATCGTTCGTCTCCAGTGCGATCGTATGATATCAAGTCGAACATGCCTCGCAAGGCTGTTCCGCCTGTTGACCCCGCGTCCTGCCTGGATGAGAAAGTCATCCTTCTGAAGTGGGCAATCGTCATATCATTGATCGAGGGGTAGTTCTTGTTCTTTAGCAGAAACGTGCGATCGAGGTAGCTGAATGTGGACCGTATAGTCATCTACCAGCGTTCAACGTTAGCAGTCGCATAAAACTCTCGAATAGTCTTTGGACTCACGATCTGACTGTTCCAGATTCGCCAATGCTTGTGGACACTCCTGAGCATATCCACATTCGTGGTACCGCCTTGTACCTTGATCGAGCGCAGCACACTGGTGGTGAGGTGCTCATCGCACTTCTTCCGCAAACTCTCGTATAGCTGCAAGTCATTCTCATTGCCACGCCTGCAGATATCTTCCACCGCCCGGTATAGTCTCTCCAACGGCAATTGCGGTTTGCAGCCGTTGAAGATGTCTTGTAACGCATCAAAAAGCTCCTGCTCTGTCCTCTTGTAGTACTGATCCAGCTGCTCGCTCTTCACCGTCTGTCTCAGGTTCTTGATGACCAGCTTCTTCGCGCCGTTGTAGGGCCGGAACGAATTGGACGCGGTGAGGTCGATGACCTCGGGGAGCTTGCCCTTCATTGTGGTCGACATGCTGGGATTGGAAGGGTCCTCGACGCCAAATCTGAAGCGCTTCGGACTCGGTCTGTTGGGCGATTGCTGCTGATGCGGGGCGACAGAGCCAGAGTGCGAAGCGTCCGAGTCCGCGCGGGGTCGTCGTCGCTGCGTGCTGTTCGTGTCTGTAATCGACCCTGATCCGCCAGTCCTTCCCGTCGCCCGTGAAGGCAGAGCTCCCTCGACTGCTGGGGGCGAGTTCGACGGCATGGACCGTATGGTCCACTGCAACAACTTCTCTGCAAGCTGTTGCGGATCTTCTTCGTTGCTTCGTCCGTGAAATGGATGCTGTGGCGGAGATGGCAATCGAACTGGTCCGGAATGTCTTGCTTCTCAGAAGCGTTGGGTTTGGCGGGAAAAATAGATGACTCCTCGGGTGGTTGTAGGATTACTGGCTGTGGCGGCGTCCGGTTAGATTTCAAGAGAGATGATGTGGTCGTGGTTGTTGCGGGAGACTTGACGCGGAGTTAAACGCGGAGCTATGCATCCTAGCTTCTTTATTAAATCACTTATCCCGTGAAGACCCACCAACTCGCACCTGCCGTTTTTGGGCCAATAGCCTTAGGAGGAAGAGGCCAAAACAACGCTAATATAGCGAGGGGACAGCCCCACACTAGCACTTCGAAGAATCAAGCATCTTTTATAGCAATTTACACCCATCGTTCGCATTAGGTATCTACTTAGGAAAGTACGTCTCTTATCGCGTTGACCGGGGATTAGATAAGAATTAGACCCACCGAACCCACTATTCTAGTTATCTCAGACCTCATACCTCAACCGCGGGCATTCATTGCCCATATGGATTAGGCTAATAGGATGACACCGTTCTATTGATTTAACCCACTCTTTGAATGAATGCTGCCCGCATGCAGGTCTAAGTCACAGATACAGGATCTAGCCGGGCAGCATATACTAAAATACTACAAAAATAAAGATTTCAGGGATAACCTTATATATTATAGTCGCATTAAAATAAAGAAGATATATAGAGATGCCTCTAATTAAAGGGGTTCTCTTGGTACCTTTTTTATAACTAAAGAATATAAAGCTATAACTATATAAATATTAGCTTTCATAGTAGCAAAAGTATATGTAATACTCTAGAGCCCTTATAAATAGCTATAACTTTTAATAAAGTAATATTAAAAATATTACTTTATTAAAAAGTTATATATAGATATTTATAAATTCTTTCTATATTTTAAACTACTGATATAATAATCAGAAGGTTACTATAAAAAAGACTCTTATATTAAACTATATACTATCCTAGAACTTTTTACATCTATTACTTAAACAACCTTCTAAGCTAACTTAGGTGAATATAGGTTCTTTATATTACTAAAGTACTTTACTGCCTGCATTATTACTTAACTACTTAAGGTACCCTCCCAACCTTCCACATTAACTGTAGCTGGGAAGGTCGTCTGAGATCTGAGATAATATTATAGCAGTTCCGTTATCTCGTTATTCCCACTAAACGCATACGCCTTGTTTGACTAATGTAACGCACTTCAGCATATGAGGTTTAATTACTAGAGACTCTTGGTGGCCGGTTCTCTGCGACCTGTGCCAGTACACCTGACTTTGACAAAACCATAACCCACCGTCCTCAGAGCTCCTTCATCCATGAGGACGATTCGATTGACTATGAAATAGATATCTCGTTGAGCAGAGTCACGTTGTATGTTCATGATGGTCTCTTGAAGCGGGAAACGGGTCAATTGTAACTCCGTAAGTTGAGGGATTGCAGCAATAACACTGGCCCAAGTTGTTCCACTTCCAGATAAACTACTACAAAGTTCATGACCAACAAGACCGATTGGAAGTACGACAAAATCGTGTTGTTTTCCTAGACCATGAATCCTTATCCCATGAACGTAAGGGGGTTGACTACATGTAACAAACGCCTACTTGACAATGATCCATTCATAACGTGCGAGCCCGTAGGCAATGCTTCGCTTACACCCAGCCACAGAATCGAACAACTCCGTACATCATGACTCACAGATATGCCTCCCTATGATGATTTCAAGGTGAACCAATGGCAAAGACAAACAGTTCCTTCTAAACCTTTTGTTTACTCTTCCAAACCCTGAACGTGTGCATCATAATGTCCAAATACCCCGGACTTCCCAAAACACCAATCCATATCATCATGTTCGATATTCGAATGTTGTCATTACTACCGAGACTCTTCGCCTTGGGCTTGCGGTTGAGCTGGTTGTGACTCGGAGGTCTGAGTGGTTTGCGTTTGAGGAGCTTGAGGCATGGGGTGAGATAGGGCTGGTCGCGGGTGCGACTGCGTCTGCGTCTGCGCTGGCGCTGTTGGAGGTTGCGGTTGGGCTACCGGTGCTTGAGGCGGCGATGAGGGCATGGTCGGATGTTGTACTTTCTCCTCCGGCTCTCTCCGAATATCCAAGCTCTTGCCTCTACCCGACATTATGCTCGAGCCGCCTAGCGATGACTGCCTGTCGGCTGGGGGCGATTTGTTTCGCCTTTGCTCGGCACTCTCCTTGGCCTCTCGGTACTTATTCCTAATCCAACCGATCGGACCCTTGGATTCATCTTTGCCATCCTTGTCTCTGCCGGACTCATGGGTGTCTGAGCTGTGAATTCCTTGCTCAAAGCTTTCACCGGTGAAGCTTTTGCGTGGCCTATAGCCACTACTACCAATCGATGTTACGCTGACATCGGCATTGTCGTTGGATCCGAATGCCATGCCGGGGGACGTTACCGACTGATGGCCGTCGTTCTTTTGACGGGATAACCTCCATCTCCTCTTCTTCTCCTTGTCTTGGTCTATCGCTTCCACCGACGTCGTCATAATGGACTCTTCAGTCTGATCAATGTCAGAACCTTCGTTAAATGATGAATGAAGGGACGTGGGTGGCGATTTCTTCGCCTTGAGTGTTTGCTCTGGGTGCAAGGTGTTGGTTGCAGGGACTTGAGAAGCACGCGGAGTGGGTTCCGAGGGTGTATCACCGGCGTTGGGCTTTTCTCTGATGGGAAGGGTATCATGCTCAGGGATTGGACCGCCCACCTGCTCCAGAGGATTTGGGGCCTCAACGCTGGGCGAAACTGCGGCAGAGTGCGTACCTGGCAAAGACGCGGCGGAGCTTTGCGCGCTAGGGTTCAAACTTCCGGGTATCCGCTTCTTCTTGAGCTTGTTGGGTTGCCTCTTCTCGCCTTCTCCAGTTGGAGATCTTTGGAAGATACTGGGGAGGGTCCTTTCCTTGACAGGTGTCGTGGCCTCATTCCGATCAAGTAACCTCTCCGAACTTCTCCCCGACGTTCCAGAAGCACTGGGGGCCAAAGTGGATGTGCCGATCGCAGCGGGCGCCGGCGAAATGGTCGACGCTGAAGGCGACTGGTCGGGTACCTCAACGAGCTCTTCTGTCGTGGATGGAATCATGGGCTCCCTTGGAGATGATCCCGGGACGGGCGATGCGTCGCGTCTGAACCTCCCGCCTTGGAGAGCGGGGGATCTCTTTGACGGAACTGTGTTGCTCCTGCCGAGACCGCTGTTAGGGGTCGGGACGAGAGCGGGGCTGTTCGGCGTTGTTGCATCATCGTGATGTGAGTGTCGCGAGGACGTCGATCGGTTCCTGCGAAGCATCCCGTCTTTCCTAACGCTTTCGGCGCCCGCGCTCGCGTTGGAGGCAGACCGGCCCAGACCTGACTTCCTATTCGGGTTGGGGGTCATTGGTCCACCCGCAGGTGGGGGCGTACCCTTCTCAATCAGCTGCTTCGTCTTCTCATCAGTGGCCGTGCCTTGCATGCCGATCAAAAAGTGATCCTGGTTCTCAATCAGGAAAATGAGAACATGCTGGTTGAGGCGATATTCCTCTGGAGCCATTGCATGCTGGGGGTGGGAAAGCATTCCGGGCTGGAAGATGGCCGCAAGATTCTGGGAATTCATCCTATTCTCCTCCGACTTAGCAGCAAAGACGGCTAGCAGATCCAGGATGTAAAGAAGCAGTTGGCGATTCAGCGGCGGCAATTCTGTGATGAGTTTCTGATACTTGGCGATCGCGGCCTGCTCGTCGAAGTTCTCGATGAACTGGGGACCCTCAGCATCGCCGACCGCTTGCCTCGTAGCGCCGCGCAAAGGTTCCCTAAATTTTTCGTATAGATCCAACGGCACAACAGGCTCGGGAAGATCGTTGAGGTATCGACGAAGGACGTTGGCTGCGTCGTGAACGGTGTAATTGTCCCACACCAAGCCCTTGCCATAGCGATCAGGGGAGTCAAAAATCTGTTTCAGTTCCTTGATCCGCTTCTCGGAACCACTCAGGCGGAAAATGCCCTCCACTGTCGTTGCTGTAGGAATTGTAAGCTCACACGCACGTACGTACGTACGATGCAGGCCGTGCGCACTCACCCTTCTCCTTCAAGAAAACGCCGCACTTGGCGACGACAATCGGAACGTAGCCATAAATGTAACTCTTTCCGTTCTCGTCAACGAGCGATATCGCAACATTGGCGTAGGTGATACTCTGGCGAAGGGGAACGCCAAAAATGCCATGAGGTCGATTTTCTGCTGCGAATTGTTTAGCCTTTGAGGTAGAAGAAGTAGTCATAGCTGCCCGGATCCGCTTGGCACACAAGCGCACAGGCTGGGTGATGGACAGGGACATCCTGTTCATCGCGCCTGCCAGGCTGCTAGTGGTGGTATTGGGAACTGTCGCATCACTTGAAGCAACAAATCTGGGCGGAAGAGGATCGACAGGCTCAATTTTGTACGCATCCTGTAACATCAGGATACGGCTGAGCGGGATAGACGATGTATCCATCTTGTCATCGACATCTTCGCCAAAGAGAGGCTGGGCTGGGGGCGAGAGTTGAGACGCGAAAGTAGAAGGGTGTCTACCATGGTGTTCCTGGTGTTTTGAGGATTGCTTGAAGCCCTTCCACCACGATTTCAGATCTCTCTTGTTTGGGTTCGAAGGTCCGGCGGTCGCGGTCGAGGTGCTCGAAGGCTGGAAAGCCTGGTTTGGGGCGGCGGCGGCGGCGGACGTCATCGCAATGACGGGGCGCAGGTGGTAGGAGCTCGATTGTCGTCTTACAGCAGCGTTTAGATGGCAGTCGTGGTAAATGTAGATGGAGGAAGGGTGTCTGGCGACCAGGAATGAACGTGGGTTTGAAATCCAGCGATTGGGAACGTAGTCGGTGCAGCCAGTTTCGTCTTGAGGTCTAGTCGGTCGGCTCGCTTGGTTGCTTGGTGGTGTTTTGCACTGGGTTAGGTTGCTGAGAAGGTATTGGGTGTGAACATGCGCTAGGATGGGATGCGACGCGCAGGCGGGTAATTGGGCGTGGGGTTATGGTTTTTTTTTTGGGGCGCGCGAACGTTCCTTTGTCGAATGGAGGTCTCCAGCGACAGTCTAGGATTTCCACCTTTCGAATTTTCTACCTTGGTGTTGTCGGTGTCATGGAGGAAGTCCTGGCGGTAGGCAGGACGAAGGGGGGAAGCGAATGACGAAAGAGCGTCTGCGAAGAGGGAGAGTAGGTATCGGTAGTAGTCCAGGTGATTTTGGGCAGCGTTGGCCAAAGGCAGTAAGTGGCAGGCGACGATGATGCGGAGCTGGTGGTAATGGGGGGTACGGCGGCTGTCGGTGAGACAAGAGCTGTGCGTTAGTGGGATTTTAACGACAGACGATGATGAAAGCGAGTGACGTTTCCGATCGACGCGGGCGACGGGACGGCTTTGGAGTCCTCGTGAGGAAGAATTGTCCGCAAAACCGGCGAGGAAGAGCGATGCAATGTTTCTAGGAGAAAGTTTGAGGCGAGGCGAGGTCGTGGAGAGAAAGGGTAAAAGCGAAGAGTACCGTCCGGTAAGGTAAGCGAGCGGGAAGGTGTGAGTAAGGTGAGGTACCGTAGAAGGCAGACAGACAGACGAGACGAGGTCGAAGCAGACGAAGAAGCGGCCCAGGGGATGGATGGAAGTAGGCGCAATTGCTGGCGCCGGTACAATTGCAATGCACTTCTACCACCTCTAGCAAAGCATGGAATGCCAGAAGGTCCAGGTCCAGGTCCAGGTCAAGGTCAAGGTCCAGGCCAGGCGCAGGTGCGTGTGTGCGTGTGCGTATGGTAAGGCAAGGCAGAGTTCGGGTAAGGTGCCTGGTGAGGTCTGGGGGTTTGCCAGGTGCCCGGTGCCAGGTGCTTCGCAGCAATGAAAAGGAAATACGATTGTGGTAGAATGAGGTGGTGCCCTGTGCAGGATGCGCTGTGGATGAGCCGAGCCGGGCGAGTTGTCGTCAGTAGTGCCGAGTCCAGACTCTCTCTTTTCTTTTTCTTTTTTTCTGTTTCTCAGTTTCATCATCTTTGTTTTTATTAAACCAAACCTACCTAGTGCAGTCCAGCAATGATCCCCCGTCTCTACAGGAACCAGCACAAAACTAGCTATTGTATCTTACCTTATGGTACGGACACGTCAGGTACCTTAGCGGTGGTATATAGGATCCCACAAGGCATATACGAGGCCTATGAGGCCTGTGCGACCCCTAAAAGGCCTGCGCAGCTAAGAAGCCTTACTAGATTAAAAAGCCTTGCTGTGCTATAGTAGCTATAGTATGTGATTTAATATGTGGCTGCTAAAGCCCTAGTGCCTATCCTATTATATAGGTACTAGAACTTCTAAAGCTATTATAACCTTAAAAGACTATGTCTACCTACTACTTACATAAATTATAGCTTCTATTACTTTAAATTATTTAGTTATTTAGCTGAATAAAAAGATTCTACTTAACTAGTGCTTATCAATACTCTAATATCTAGAGATTATAAGTTTAACTCTACTTTATACTATACTTTTTATATTTTTATTTTTACTTTAATACTTACTGCAGCCTTAAGGCGTAATATAGAGCACTTTGTAGCGTGCATTATAGGGTATAGCCTAGTGAAGCTCATTAACCTAATAAGCCTTATTAGCCTTGGGCAAGGGTTGCTAAGTTAGCGGGTCCTAAAAACCGAGCAGGCCTCGCCACGTCCCCCATACAACCGCTGGGGTAGGTAGGTAAGTGTCTTATCCGATCCCATGCTACCTTACCTACTATATAGTCAAGGTACCTTAGGTGGGATGCTGTGGCAAGCAGTTCACCTGCCTTACTGGAGGAGAAAGTACAATAGTAAGGCAAATTGTGCAATAGTGGGACCATCCAGTTTCCCGTCTGGTGTTTGCTCAATGTCATGCACTGTCTGTCCTGCCATGCGAATGTGTCTGTATCTACCTGCACCGACGTCCTGTTTTATGATGCCAGACGGGACACGGATACAGAGACATCACATCCAGCAAGCACGTGGAATATGAGGTATAGTTAATAATTCCGCAGAAGAGAGCAGTGCCTCCGCCCAGATCACCAATCCCATCACCAAAACCACAGGGGCGACAGTACGCAGTAGAGTAGCCGCAGACAATACGGGACAGATGACCTCAAGTCTCAAGAGTCTTCAGAATACCTTGCCATGACAGGGTCAGCGTCAGTCAGGTGTTCTTGTAGGGCAACCCCAGCGACCCCGAGTCGCCGACAATGGCGAAAACGAGGACGAGCATGAGGGGTGGACCGTGGACGAGATACCGATGCAATCCCGGTGGTTCGCTGTGGAAATGCGTACCGAATCCCCCCAGCTTTTCCAAGACTCCAATGCAATTCAACGATGACTCCCACTCTCACTCTCAGGACCTTCGATGCCGCGGCGAGGAACACCACGGTCTCTTGCCCTTATCCCGGCGGGAGGGCCAGGGCACAGGAAGAACCTCCCACACACTCTTTCAGTTGTTCTTTTGGTCAAGTCAAGAATCAAAAGCAGGTACTTAGGTATTGTGAGGAGACTGGATAAGTAGCTTAGGTACCTCACCTTACCTTACGCTCGTGGCTTGCAGGGGACGGAGAGGGGAGCGGTTGTGGAAAACTAGCAGTTTTCCCATTTTACCGCGAGTCTAAGAGCCCAGAAGCCCAGGGAAAGCAGGAGCCCAGACCCCTCCTGAAGTGGGGACGAGTGGAGAGAGCGACGAGTCTCGACTCAAGTGCTGCAGCAAACAAAGTGTGCTACACTACAGTGCTACTGCTGCGCAGTTACAGCTTACGTGGGACGTGGGACGCTGGAGTGTTGCTGAGCGGAGGTTGCTGCGGAATCGCCGCCTGTTACTGGCTCTGCTCGAGTGGGCGTGCTGAGAAGTACCTTAAGGTACCTTATTCCACAGCGCTAAAGTACCTAGCGGTAGACGGGTGACGGGACTCGGGAGAGATGGGATGAGTGCGGTGCGATGACTTCCATTGTTTGCGAAGTCGTTGACACACGGTGGTAGGCGGAAACGGTACCTTTTCACAGGTGAGAAGGGTGTATCCGACCTCATTCTCGCCGATAGTACCTGCCTTAACTTACAGTAGATACCCCTGCAAATGCATGACCCTCAAATGCGATATCAGCCCCTAAATACATATGAATATCGTGCCTATAATATTTATATACGCAAAGTACTAGAAAGTATCTATTTATATGATAAATATACTTCTATATTATTTAGTACAATAGTCTAGGACTAAGAAGTTTACTTATATTATAGAGCTAAATAATAAATTAAATAGAGTATTTTACTACTTCTTACTGCCTAGTTATATACTTACACTCTTACTATACGCCTGCTCTCACATTATATACTTACTTCTCTAATAAAATAGTTAGAACTTTTTAGATATTATAATTACTAGAATTAAGCGTCTTTATATATATTATAATTCCTTAAATTTATATTGTAGCGTAGGTGAATAATTGAATTCTACTATTATTCTAAAGTATGCACTTTTCCCTCAAAATGCATATGGGTGCGCGGCCTAAGTCACATGCATTTACAGGGGTATCGACTGTACCTACCTTAGGAGGTACCTACTAAGGTATAAGACATAAGATAGCACCTCAGGAGGACTCCGATTGCTCCAAACACTGACTGGAGCTCACTTTCAACCCCTCACCTACCTTAAGGCACCTACCTACCTTACACCTGTCCCAGCATCTCAAAGGTTAGCGCATCATGGGGGCCACTGTTATCAACCTATGCTGTTTTCTATAACCCCGGTAACAGTGGGACCCATGCTGCACTAACCTTTGAGATGCCTGCGGATGTGTACCTTAACTTCTTCCACACATTATCCATCAAATAGACGTGAGGAAGGCACGCAGGGTACGGTACACACTTGCAGGAAGGTAGACCTCCTTCCTCACTCGACAGACGTGGACGGGACTTGCACTTCCCCGGGCCCTGCTGGTGCTTGAGCATTCTGGCTTTGTGGGTCGGCGCCAGGAAGGATCAAATGCGAGTCCGGATGGCCTAGGCCACCTAGGTTCTAGAGGAAGGCAGGAGGGAAGGAGCCTACTAGTAACGAAGAAAAGGGTACCTATGGCCCAAAGGCAGGAAGGGGTGGCCCTGCCGCTGCTTCAGTAGGTAGAAAGCTCGTCAGCGAAATGAGACTGATGAAGAGACGTGGGGCCGCTTTCTGAATCGATAAACAATTTTAGGTACCTTGCCTACCGTGCCTACCCAGAGAGCGACAACGACCTTCCGGTGCTCCATCCATCACGGGCAATGGTTTCACGCGGCACGGCAAGGAAGCAGATTAAGGTGTGGCCACTCTGGGAGTCACAATGGTATTTGCGGATACTGGGTACTGCAGCTGCGGCTGCGGCTGTGTGGATGTTGCCCATGAGCCGTAGCCTGCTGACAGCTGTTGTGCGGCGTGCCAGCATCTTGCTATCGCTCTCACTTAGATGGATCTGAGGACGTCACGATCGCACCGCGTCATCAACGTAAGCACACCTCACCGACCTACCTCACTTACCTTACCATAAGTTACCTGAGGTAGGTAAGCCCAGGTAATGAATTATATCTTCCCAAGGCAAGCTATTGCAACGCTTGCCGCTGTTGCGTCGCACGCTCCCGCCGTGTCCTGGGTGCTTACCTAAGGTACCTACGAATATACACCTATCCCACGGTTCTTGCGAGGCTTCCCATATAGCCAAGTCCCGCAGGTATTACGCTAACCTTTCACTCCGTGGGATAGATGTATTCATGCAGATTGCAGTTGCGACCACGCCTGCACGACGTCCAACGTCCGACGCCCACAAGGCCCCTCTTCCCCTCTTCAGCCTCTCTCCGTCGCTCCGTCGCTCCGACGACTTGCCTCGAAAGCCTCACGAGTCAAGTCCGAGCTCACGGCCGACAGAAGAGGTGGCTGAAGATGGATCATCCATGGTTGGCTGCCCGTTGGTGTGAATAACTGGAAGCTCCCGTCGATTGCGCCAAGAGGCTGGAGCTTTGGCTTCCCCAAAACGACCCACGTCTTCGTGCAAGAACAAAGCAAAAAGAAGAGGCCCCAACTTCGATCATAACAAACAGATACAAACATGAGCAAAACAAATACGGACGCAAGGAGCAACCTCCGGTCATTGTTCCGTGGTCTGCAGATCATTGAAACCATTTCAGGCCAAGCGTCGGATCGGGAAGCCCATGGAAATGACATCCATCTGCTGTCAATGCTTGTTGGAGTTTTGCACCTCGTCTGGTTATCGCTATCGCTCCCGTTTAAGCCTTCGTCTTAATGCTCTGATCCAGAGATCTCGATATCGCTATGCCCATCTCCCATCAAATCCACCTCCCACAAAAAGCCCAGGTCGGGTCGGCCCAAGGTCGGGTCCCGTCCCGTCCCGTCCAATCTGGAAGTACCTAGAGGCAACTCGGAAATGCTCGGGCCGACTGACGCCTGAGATGAGAACAGCAGCTACCTACTTGATAAGGCACCCAAAGTGTGCTATCGAGGAAGGTACCTGCATTGGCATCTGCCTGTCTCGGCCAATCCAACGGCAAATGACAGATGCACCCCAGACCTTCCTTCCTTCTCAATTACTTCCTTTCCATTAATAGGTTGGTTGCAGCCGCCGGGAAAAAATTGAAAAAAAGGAAGAAAAAAAAGTTCCAGTACGAACTGGCACGCGACTTAACCATCACGCTAGTACGCAATAACCGAATTACACTCTTGTTCTCCGACGTCAAGAATGCTCGCTTGCGACCGCAGCCGCAGCATGCAATAAGGTAGTCAATCTTCATTTAGTATTTAATAGTGAATACCTGCGTTTCCCCATCCAACGACATCATTCCTCCTACAGGCTACATCATCAATGGCTCCGATTCAGCGCTAGCCGAAGACCCTCCTCAATGTGTCGTCTCACACAGCCAGCCGTCTCTTCCATCGGCTTACGACTGAACTGATCAACAAGACTCCTTTGTTCGACCTCCGCTATCTCGGGCTTTGAGTTGGTTCCAGTTGTGTTCCACTCCGTCGCTCTGGCGCAACCTGCTTCCGGCCTATGGGCCTGTCCGCCGCCCGTCCTGGGTTCGTCCTTCGCCTGATGAGGAGCTTCTCGTCATGTCTTGACCTCAGGTCACAGTCTCCTCCCTGGTTCCAGCCCGAGCCCGACCTCTGAAAGAGTAGAGGCCGCTGTCGATCCCTGAAACAGCGCCGAGCTAAGCCTCCTGCCGGATGGAATTGTACCGGGCCCGCCATGCTTTGCAGCCAGAATTCAACCGACATCGTCGACCTTCGGAGCAGGGGCGCTGCAAATGAAGCCACGCTCGACGGCAAATCTGCGCAAGGCATTCAGCGCAAGAAGGCGTTCTAAAAGGGCAAAGATTCATACTCCAATTCAGGACCAGAGTCGTGCGGAGTATCCTCCTGCTCTCGACTTCGGGTTGTTGCGCTCTACCTGACACCCGCATGCATGATGTACCTCTGTCTGGTGTAGTACGACATCAAGGACCAAACTCTTTACCTCTGACGTCCTTCCCTTCAGCCCTGCCCGAGGTTGTAGTGTCTCACCCAAGACTTCGATGAGGAAACGTGTAGTCGCCCATCTGGGATCAAAATGCCAGAAAAGCCCTCTCGGCTCGTCGGTCATGCTAGACACAATGGCCAGATACCGTGCCACATGCAAGCATCAGCCTGCAGTGCTCTTATGCGGCGAGCAGAGTCTAGCCTTCTAGACCCAGGCTTTCTCTTTTGGTCTGCAGTCCCAAACTGTTCGTTGGCCGCGGAACCCAGACGACCTCCACAAAATTCAAAGCCCAGATGCTGGATATTGCGGAACATCCATCCGTCCAACCACCAATCTAGTCGAGTCTTCCACGTCCATCTTCAGGGACTGGCGGGTCTAGTAGTTACCTGATACGGCACCTGGCGGTAGTATACACGCGGGTGCCTTTTTTGAGTCGCCCTTGAAAAAAGTGTTCCACTCTCTAGCTTCCAGTCCCACAGCTGCCCAATGACGTCGTGCATCTCCGACTTCGACGACGAATCGACGATACCACCTTCTCCGCCAAGTTTATGTCAAGGGCCTTCAGGCGTCGAAAGAGCTTGTTGCCCCGACCCTCTTTCAGGCTTGCCGCTTCTGTCCATTGTCAGCGTCTGCCGTCCACAGCCACCCCTTGAGACCACGCCACAATATACGTACCGTTCCGAGGACCCTTCCCATGGAAAGCCGTCAACCAGCTGCTCTAGTGTAGCCAATAGCGGGTTCATCCCATTTCCATAATTAGCACCAAAATCCTTCCATCATGCAGGGACGGACGCACTGCAAGTTTTCCTTGTCGGGATGCGTATTGCCTCATCACAGGTCTGCAGCAGCCAGTCTCGTGCGACTTACGCAAGTTTGGTTGGGTGTACAGAGGGGATATTCGCCTCCGAAGCCTGACAGTGCCTCGCACATTGCAGCTGGTCAACCGAACAAGATGTGGCGCAGAACGCTAACCTCGTCATTTGGTCGAGCAAATGCCTCCCATACAACCCAATAGCAAATCGCCGCCTCGCCTCGACGCTTTTCCGGGTCGCTGGCAACAAGACCATGGTTTAGAGACAAATCGATCTACGGGAATCTGCAATAAACCTGCAGATATTGAAACAGGCTGACTGTTGAAACGGAAGCTTTGTCACGTGTCTGCAGGGCTGAATGGCTGACAACCATGCGCCCGTACGAACCACGATGCTCCACGAAAAGGAAAAAAAAACAAAAAACTCCCCTCCGCCCCTTGATGATACGCATCAGCAAATCCACATCCAAAACTTTTACGCCTGCGAAGAAACGCGGGGGTAGAATCCAGAAGAAGGAGGGCATGGCGACCTCCTTTTCGCATCATCGCTGCACTTCTTCTCGCGACGTCGACTTGCGACTTGCGCGGTATGTTTGCAGGCATGTGTGGAGGTTCGGAGGAATCGGGGATCGGTTTCCTGCACTTGGCTACATGTCATGCGGAACTTCATGGGTACGGGATACGAAATATCGCCAACGTCGCACGCCCATGTGTTCTAGTTGCCATGGGGTTTCCCCCCATTTTTGGGGCGATCCGGCGTTTGCGTGGAATACTACCGGTGATCGACGCCCGCGAGAAAGGGTGAAGCCTGTTTCTTAAGGTGACATGACATATCAGCGTCCTCTCATGTGATGTTGGGGTTCCTTGGCAGCACGGAACTTTCCAAGCCAACCCGGAGATTGCGATACAGGTTCAGCCCCAAGTCCGAACACTGTGAACCTCAGCTTGCTAAAGCATGGTCGACGCATGCACCTGCTTTGAACGGCTCACTAGTCACACATGTCAGCAGACAAGTACTAGGTCACGCACTTCTCTGGAAGACTACCTATCGACATTACTCAGCATCCCGCGCGGCGTCAACTTGCTGTGACTAAGCACTTCCCGGCTACGGCTCGCCAGTGTGCCGTTTTCACTTCTTAGGAGTCGTTCATCCAAGCAAAGCGCCTTCTCTAAAAAACAGACTTCAAAAAATAAAACGGAAAAAGCTTTGCTTAATTTTACGGGAGAAAAAACCGCACTAGTAACGCGCTAGACTAAGCCCCCCCTCTGAACCCCTGACTATAATTGGTTGATGGGCTAGGTCGCAGTTTCCTAAGAATTATCTCTTGCCAGTTATAAAGTAAGTAGATAGGTAAGGTAGGCGCTTTGCTTGAAGTTTCGCTGGGAGTCCGATCAGCGACCAACGTGACTCGTACCCAAGCCCATGGTGCGACTTCAGTATATCGTGCCCAGAAGAAGGGTTCGTGACCTTCGGACCCAGCTCCGGAGCTCTACTGTCCAGCCAGCCGTCAGTGACACTGGTGCCTGAAGGCTATGCCAGGTGAAGGTGAAATGCCGACTACATCCTTGCAGCTCGAGTTGCATGAACCCCCTTGAAAGGGGGAGGCGCAGGGGAAATAATCTTGAACTCCAGCAATATCAAGAGGTTTGTTGACGCAGTGAGATGCCACGCGGAAGATTTTACTGAGGATAGGCGCCTTGTGTCTTTTGAACTTCAGCCGCCAAAAGTGTTGCGCCGCAAGACATCGGGTCTCTGGGGCTTAGAAAAGCTCCCGGTCGACTCAAGGTTAAGACACGCGACATACGCTCACTTATACGGAGGTGGCACTCGAGTCCGTCTGTGGCGATGGAAGATACCGCCACACGAGACTCGACGACGAGCCGTAGCACAAACCGCATCACCCCAGAGCGAACAAGCAGAAGGCTTGAGCTGATCCCGAAAAATCAATCTTTGTTCTTCGTTTGCCATCACAAATGACCCATGAACATGAGATTGTATCAGCCAAGGCCTGATTTACCCTAGTCAACAGTTGGCTTATCACGCAGGAGGACAGTCTTGTAGCTTGATGACGGCAATTGGGAATCATGCAGACCAGTAAGCTCCAAAAAAAAAACCCGGACGTTCCGCTAGGCACTCAACCTTTTGACTTGCCTCGCGTCAGAAAGCAAACTAGTGTGACTGCGCTCCGGGCCTAGTTGTTATCGTGAGATGAACGATGTGCTGATGTCGCTGACACGTATGATGGCTAATTACGCAAGCTTCGGATGATTCCAGACACTTGCCCTTGGAGGAGAAGACTTGTCTTTTTCTCTCTTCACTCTCTCTTTTCTACCGTAAAGATTTACACCCCTGAGATGGATTCTCGGCCTAATAATCCCAGCGAAAACGCAATGTCTCTTCAAATCATCCATACTGTTAACAGGCTTGCGCGAGGGAAGAGCAGTTAGACTGACGGCCGTCAGTGTGCCTACTTGATAGCCTGAAGTAGCCGTGAAGCATCGACGCAAGGATCTTTGATTTTGCGATTCGATGAAGTGATTGGTCAACGTGAGTAATTGAGGGAATGTCCAGTCAGTCGTGAAGCCGGGTTGGCAGGTAAGGAATACAGTATTAAGTATTAAAGACCGCAGACCGGGAATGCCCATGGCCCGTGCGTTAACGCCGGCTCTTTGAGAGCTTCAGCCACCGTGGCTTGCGCACCCCTCCAACGACATCATCCCGTCAGCTTCAGACATCCTGTCACGTCGCGACTGCGCCGGGGAGAAAAACAAGGGAATAGGCCGAAGTACCCAACACGAGAGTCACGAAACGCCTTGATACGAGACGGAAGACATGGCGAGACTATCAGCCCTAACGCACCACGCGGCCCCCGCCACCGCGTCCCCGGAGCGCGGCGCCGCGGAGCTGAGCCAGTTGCTTCTCCGGCTCGACCGGACGATCCTCCACGCCGACCAGGACCGCGAGAGGAGGTTACGCGGGAGCGAGTTCGAGAGGGCGAGGTTAAATTCGGTGCGTGCATTTTCTTGCGACGCTGGCCTGTCCCCTGACCACGGGAAAGAAGAGGCACCGTGGAGCTTCGGGTAGTTTGGTACCTGGTAGACTGACTGGACATTTCCAGAATCTCGAATATGCGCGCGGACTTCTGACCCGCGTCGAGCAGGAAACGCTCCATGTAAAGCTCCCCTCACGCAGGCAAGACATGCAGGCCGATTTGAATCGCAAGCGGGAGCTGTTAGAGAGGCTGTTCGATCGCATGCACGATCTCGAACAGGTGTGTTGCGCCCCCCCCCCTCCCGTGCCGCGGCGACTTTTGGCGCAGAGTATCATGTGCCCAGGGGGGGGACGAGTTCGCTAACGGGCGACAGTTGCACGAGGACGAGGATGACAATAGTTCCGATGGCGAGGATGTACTCGCTGAAATCATCCCCACGCCGAGCGAGAGTATGGATAGCAGTCGGTCGACGGACGTGCCCACGGAGGATACTGGCGAGGACGACGAGGAGAGGGAGACACTAGGGCTGCCGGAGCTGGTTACCCCCGCGCCACAGGCCGCTACAGAATCGGCACCACCACCACCACCACCAACAACACAACAGACCGACACAGGAACAACTACATCACAAGCCCTCCGCCCACGCGGATCCGCGCGCCCCGCGTCACCGACGTCGACATCGACAGCTACGGCCACGGCCGCAGCACGCGCGGCGCTGTTCGCCTCGCGGCGCAGCAACACGCTCAAGTCGACGGCCTCGGGCGCGACCTCCTCGACGGCGACGGCGGAGGCGTTGCTGGACCAGCAGCGCGCGGAGCAGGACGCGCTGTCGGAGTCGATACTGAGGATGGCCAGTGCGCTGAAGGCGAGCTCGCAGCGGTTCTCGAGCTCGCTCGAGCGGGACAAGGATGTCGTTGCCAAGGCCGGGGAGGGGATGGACAAGACGGAGAGGGGCATGGACGCGGCGAGCAGGCGGATGGGCACGTTGAGGAAGATGACGGAGGGGAAGGGGTGGTGGGGGCGGATGGTTTTGTATGCGTGGGTTTACGGGCTCATGGTTGCGTTGGTGTTGTTGGTTTTCGTGTTGCCCAAGTTGAGGTTCTGAGAGTGCCATATACTGGGTTTCACTTTCGATTTGGGGCGTTGGGGAGATGGATGGGATGGGGGGGTAATGCTATTAGCGTCATCACAAAACGCGAGATTGGGTCTTGTTGGAAATAAAGTGTTGCTGAAGGCCTTGTATCTCCCTATCTATATCCCTGAATAACGGGAATTTTACTGACTGAGTATCTCCAGGTGAACATGTCCTGAAGATTGTGAGTGTCCAAGCACTGTTTAAGCCCTGAAACCCAAAATGACGACGAGCTTAGTCCCCAATCACTCCATCCAAGTCTCTCTCTCTCCGTCCTGCAAGATCATCTCCTGTGAGTTGCTGGCAACGTCCTCGCCCATCAAGATATCCGGGTCGTCCTGTCCGCAGCTGCCAACCACAGCATCCGAGTCCATCGCCATCTCGCAAGCATCTCCCTGGTTCGAGCCGACGTTGGCTGACATGACGAGGTGCTCGCCCTGGACCATGTTTGTGGAAGAAAGGCTGGCTGTGTGGGCAGGGCTGGTGTCACGGAGGCCAGTGTCTTTCATGGACTCACATACCTTGTCGATGATGCCCTCCACAATCTCTTTGGCCGCGAGCTCAACCTGAATGTCGGCAGGGAGCTCATCTCCAAACAGCTCAGCCCAAGCGAGGTGAAGCTGGGTGTTACGACGGATACACTCGTCGTAGTTGAGGCCTCGGGTCAGGTTACCGCCCACGGGTTTGCCGCGCGTCTGGGATGTTGATATTAGTGTGTTGAATGTTGATAGAAGAGTGCTGAAGACCACAAAAAGGTGCCTAAGAGGAATGACAAAGAAGGGGGAGAAAGAAAGGAAGAAAGAGCGGAGTTAGTTGCAAGACTTACTGGAGGAGTGTAGCTGAAGTGCACCTTCTCACCAGTTCCAGCCTTGATGACTCGATCGTACCAATGGTATCTGGTCTTAACCTGGAAGAAGTTCAAAAACTGGATATACTGTGGCCTGAAGATGGTTGAGACTGGGGTAGGGCGATCAATTCCGCGAGATCGCCAGATGCCGTCGTCTTTCTTTTGGTAGAGCTTGGCACCGAACCAGTACAGGTACGGCTTGGCGTTGGACTCGAAGAGCTGTTGTGTGAAGAAGCATTGTTAGTCAACCTTTAAACAAAAGACTAAAATCTGAAATGACACCCAAGGGAAGGGAATTTCATTTTCACTAAGAAAACTTACATAGAGCTCATACTTTTCGTGGATGGCGCCATCTTCATTCTCCTCGGTTCTGAAGAGCTGAATCTCGTAGCGGAAGTGGTGCTTGTCTGTGAAGATGTGGTAGAGATCTATTGGATTAGTATTGTGTTTTAAAAGTTGCTTTAAAAAATCACCGTGACTTGAAAGTCACGACACAAAGCTTACCTGGGTTGATCCAAGTTTGTCCGAGCATGTTGTTGCGGATTCGCTCCACCTCCTCTCGTTGCTTCTTCAGTTTCGCCTGCTCCTTGTTTTTGAGGGCCGCGAAGTTGTACTTGGAAATTGGGAGCTTCTTGTTCCTAATGCAGCTGAAAGTGAACCAGTCGATATGAACGATGCGAACGGCTCTGCCCCTTCTCTCGGCCTCTTTGACTGCAATTGTTGAAGATTCATAGTCAGTTAAAATGCTTCAATAGCGTTTGTTTTCGGAATGTGATGTGGCTTTGTTGGGGATGGCTCCAAAGAAGAACGATGTCTGATGTTTGAGCTGAGAGGGAGATCTTACTTCGCTCATTCTTTTTTCTGTTCTTGAAGTGATCGTCCGTGCAGAGAAGGTGCGTGACGGAGGCGTCCATAACCTGCGAGAAGCTACCCTTCCGCTGCTCGGTCCAGCTCTTGAGCTCATCGAGCGTGTGGCCGGTGGAGCCAGCAGTCGCAAGGACGCAATCTTTGAAGAGTGCCTTGACCATGTTGTACTCTTAGGCGCGTGATGCGTTAATAATATGCGAGTGTGTTGTTGAAAATGTATTGTGGTGATGTTGTGAATTTGAAGTGAAGGCCTTGTGATTGTAGGGGGGTGAAATCAAAATGGGACACAGGGTAAGAGACAGAGTCCAATATATACTGGGTGCCTGCGCGGAGTGCGGGAAGGAGCAGTCTATAAAGCTGTTCGCAGGAAGGAACGAAAAAGATGAAGTGTTGTGATGTTATAAAACTGGAGTAAAGGCCTCGTAGTTGTTGAAGGGTGATAACAAAAGAGAGTAGAGGGCCAGGGAAAAAAAGCCCCCAGTATATACTGCCTCCCTAGCAGGCTATGGGAAGGAGCTTTTGAGTATGAAGCTATTCGCAGGAAGGAACGAGGGAGATGTGGGGCAGCGCCAAAAGCCACTTTGCGAGAGATCAAAGAGAAAGTGTTGGAATCTCAGAAGCGACAGAAAGTGCCTGGAGAGAAAGATTTTAACACTTATATTTACAAAAGTGGCCAGTACTACGAGAGAGAGAGCCTTTGAACCAGCTCTTGCGTTTCCTATCACATGAAGAGAAAACGCCTTATGGTATCTTACCGAAGCCCGTGGCACCACTCAAGAGTCCAACCATCATCATCCGGGCTAATACATCATCTAAATGTTCTTGTCTTTTATTGTACATATTGTGCGAGAACAGGACATTCGACGCCTCTGCCACAGCATCACGTTCATCTTGGTCAGGACTTGGTTGTGTACAACCCAGTATCCCAAACGACCAGCTTCCCGGTCCTCCGCGAGTCTTCGTTGAAGAAGCCGTTCCAGCCCTGCCAGACTCTCGTGAGGGTGACGCCAAAGGACTTTCCGGAGCCGGACGTGAAGAATTCGGCGATCCAGGTTTCGATGCCTTCGAAGCCGACGATGTAGCGGGGAATCTGCTCTTTGGCTGTCAAACCCGGGACCTTTTGCGATTCTGCGGTAGGCCACAGCTCGGTTGACATGAATGATTGGGGGTCGTCATAGAAACGATCTGCTTCGTCGCGGTAGTTGAGGCGTTCGGGGCTGTTCGGAGCGGTGTTGAGAGGAGGCTCGCAGGTCAAGGCGCGGGCGTGAAGAGAAGGGTGGTGCAAGTGGGAGCGCCAGGGTGTTGAGTGGCAAGGGGTCAGGAAGAGGGCGAAGAGCTCATTCGAGGAGTTTGTGGACGAGGTGGTAACGCCTGTTGGAGACGAAGTCGGGTTCAGGTGTGAGTAGCTTGTTCGTAGGTGATTTAGGACCGTCAACGGTGCCGGTTGATGTAGGAGGGTCAGGAAGAAGGACACAAGGGCGTGGAGGCCCAAAGCGAGGGTCAGAAGGTTCTTGTGCCGGAGGCGAGGCTTGGGGCGTGCAGAATCCGTGGACGTGGTTGTTGTGAAGAATGAGGATAGAGAGGGCGCTGCGAGGATATGCAGGATGGGGAGGAGGGGGTAGATGAAGCGGACTTCCTTGTGAGAAATCAAGGAGAGTGACGCTATCATCACGTAGACAGTTCCTGCCAGAGTTTTGAGGGCAAGAGAGCGGAATTCGGACGGTGTTGAAGGGGGTCTCCAGAGAGACAGGAGAACGAAAGGGAGGTACGCCATCGAGAGCAAGGGAAGTCCTTGAGAGAGATAGTAATGCCAGTCGTTGCGACCGTAGAAGACCGCGAGTGACTGGGATATGTTGAAGTACAGCCATCTGTAGGGCGGGAATGCCCATTCGCCGAAATGCAGTCGATCGCAGGCGAGAGAGAGTGTCAGTGCCGCAGCGCCGCAGAACAAGGCTTCGCGCAGGAGTATGGCAAACGTAGACGGTGTAAGAACGGATGGGGCGAACAAAGGCCGGCTGAGAGTCGCGAGTCCGATTGTGGCCCAGATGATGATGTTTGTTGGGCGGAGGAGGACGGCGATTGCGGCGAGAAAGAGAGACAGGCGGAGACTGGTGAGAGTTCCCGGCGCGTTTAGAATGGATTGAACAGGCTTCGGGTTCTCCTTGACGGGCTTGCTCTCACCGAGGAGTTCCCATGGCCAGTAGTTCAGGGCCGCGATGGTGAGGGTTGTCTCGAGAGAATTGGAGAAGGTTCGGGTTGAGCAGTACCACTGGAAAGGACTGAACATGCTCATAAATAGCTGTGGCGTGTCAATTGGAAGTCTTTTTGTAAAAGTCTTCTGCCGTGAGTGAGGCAGATGCAACTTACAGCAAACCATGAGACGGAGCTATCTGGTCCATAGATCTTGACAGCTAGCTGCCAGGTATACCAGTCACCGGCAGCAGCAAAGACGGCCTGAGCGGCCTTTGGAGCGGCGAGGAGAAGCCATGATTTCGCGGCTGGCGGGAGAGGTTCGGCTATGAGATCTACGAGGGAGTAGACTCCGGCGAAGAGGGCGGGATGCAGAGACGAGCGGAGTTGATGATTCCATTCCTGGTTGCGGTCAGTATCCACCACTCTTGCCGGTCAATCCACCACGCCGGTCAGTTTTCAGCGGCCATATCAAGACGGCTTCGTGAAGAAGAACAACCATCACACAGGAGAACGACAAATGGAACAAGACTAACCCATGTCATCCACGCGCCGCTTCCCTCCCCGAAAGCCATACGCCATGCGGGCTCGAGGGCCTGAAAGTACTCATCGGGCTGGAAAAAGGTGAGGACCCACCAGGCGTTGAGGAGTCGGATGACGAGGAGGTGCCGGAAGACGGAGAGCTTGTTGTGCTCGTTACGAACTGCCTTTAGGAGTTCGGGGGCGGGCTGGGAGCCGACGGAAGCCATTGTGGGTACGCGCTTGGCACGGTGTTGCGGTACTTTTAGGGGGAGAGGTGGCCGGCGGCGGCAGCGGTGGACGGGGGGGGGGGCGGGCAGCGGGGTCGAAGTCGGAAGCTATTGCGTAATCATCGGACGGACGGCGACAAAAGCAGCTATGATGAGTGGACGAATTCGATTCGATTCGAGTCAGGAGGACTGTCTGAGGATGCGAAGGAGGCGGTCGAAAATGGTGTATGGCGGTGCTTGTTTACTGCTGCTGCTGCTGCTGCTGCTGCTGCTGATGGTGGTGGTGGTACGTGCTGAGGTGTCGTGACGGACTCTCCTGAGAGAGCGTGTCCTGGCTTGTTCGTACCTACCTCTACCTACCTTACCTTACCTACCAGGCAGGATTTGAATTTTGATGCCGAAATTGATGGTCACGAAGGGGAGGGCACGTTTTCTTGATCGCTAATGGAATGTCGAGACGAGACTGGGAAGACGGATTAAGAACCCACCCCACACAACCGCACACCCCCCACATCCGAACACCCGAATTTGACGCGGTTTTCCCTTCTCAACACCACACCAATTATCGCTGCACGCGTTTATCCCACCACAACATTCAAAAAAAAATCTTTTGAAAATCACACTATATTCAGAATGCCTACCTACACTGAGTTTCACCTACGAAAGGCTGAAGAAGCTATGCTGGATGGCATGGGCCTACGCGCTGCAAGTCGCGCGTGGGGTGTACCTATGTCGACCCTCCGTGATTGCGTACTCGGCGCGGTGTCGAAAACAGAGTTAAAAGAGGACTTTCAGAGGCTCTCTCTATATTAGGAGAAGTCTCTCATATTATAGGCTCTCGTTTAGGGCGGGCTAGCCCTCGCACCTACCTATTATTAGCTTTATAATCTTATGAGTTATATCTACTATACTAATAATAATACTTGCCCGCTTAATAAGAAGTAGATTAAGAGCTTCTTATATTAATACCTAGCTATCTAGACTTTAAAAGTAAGATCTATTAACTCTAAGCAGGTAAAAAATATAACTATTAATATACTTAAGGATTTCTTTAAGATTATAGATATCCCTAAAGTAAAGAAGATCTCTTACTCTCTATAGTATAATATAGATAAAACTAGATTAACTAAGGGAACTAATAGGGACTATTATATACTACGGAACTCTAAAATTAAATCTATTATTATTTAGAATCTTATTAAGTATTTATAGAATATAATAGTTAAATATATTTTAGTAGCTAAATAAGTTATCTCCCCCCTTATAATCTTTATAGGGAAGATATTTTAGTAGTAATAGTTCCTAAAGGAGATAGAGGAGTTTATAATATAGAAGTTTATAGTTTTAAAAAGTAGCTAGACCTTAAATATAACTAGTCTTAAGTAGCTATAGAAGATATTTATTCTAATAATAGTAGTAGAGGTAAAGAGGCTTAATTCTAAGTAGTTCCTTATTATTAATAGCTATAAGAGTTATATATCTAATAACTTTATATAGAAATACTACTACTAGGATATCTACTTATATTATCTACTAGCTTATTCTAGCTATATTATATAACCTCTTAATATATTAATATTCTCTCCCCTTAAGATATCCTTTATATAAGAGGTTATAGAATGCGGTTTAAAGCTTAACTCTACTCTAATTAGGAAGTAGAACTTCCTCTATTACTACTCTAATACTTATTATAATATATTTACGCCCTTAAATATTAAGTTAGAATAGTAGGCAATAGGGTTATAGCCTATTAATATAGGGAAGCTAATAATAAGTAAGTTCCTCCTCTATATAGTATCTACTAATATATAATAGGCGCTAAAATAGGATCTAAAACTTCCTTAAATACCCTTAACCCCTTTATTATTTATTATCTCAACCCCCCGCAAATTAGTAGACCTTTATTAATATAAATAGATATAGTAGCTAAGTTATAATAGGGAGGAGTGGGATTTAGTTTCCTACTAGCTTATATTTAATAAGGCAGGCAAGGCAATTAATAGCACTAATATAGAGATTATAATCTTATATTATCAGATTTAGTCTCTTTAGGCTTAAGTTAATTAATATAAACTATCGTAACGAGCAAAAGTTATCCCAAAGCCGAACGAGAGGTTCATAATAATTAAGGAGATTATAGATATAAAATAGAAGGCTTAGAAGGCTGTAGAAGCTGAGAGGAACTATCCTATTAAATTATATATTAATTATTTAATATCAAAAGAAGACCAGGATACTTAATTTATATCCTAGTGCTTTGAATTCCGTTTTTGAGTGGGTTGTGTAGCAAAAAATAGAATTGAAGTCATTATTGCTCAAAAACTGAAGCTGAAAACGCGTCGAATTCGGGTGTTTGGATGTGGGGGGTGTGCGGTTGTGTGGGGTGGGTTCTTACTGCACAAAAACAGAGCGAAGGAGCGAATAGGACGAGGTCCGGCCCCCTAAAGCTCCACTGACAGGCCGCCGTCGCCCGGCATTTGGCCGCTAATTGTGAGTCGTCGAAGCCTGAAAGCTGTAGACCACCTAATCCAAAACCTTGATTATCAGGTATTTTGTAGAGAGAGGACTCCTTCTTTTCGGGGGTAGCGGGCCTTCCCATTGGACCCTTGCTTCAAACCCATATCAACTGAGCGTCCCATTGGCTCCGAGTCGCGGGAACGGAAATAGGAACGTCGTCATTGGGCGAGACTCGTTCCCGGCTTCGCTGCCTTTTTTCCTCTTATCAGATGGCACAGCTCTGGACTACCTAATTATGTCTCCCAGAATGACACCTTACCCTGACGTTCGACAACGGAGGCAACATTGAAGATTACAGATGATATGATAGCTAAGATAGGCCGATCTGGTTGGTCCAACGCACCGGAGGACGGGCTTGTTATCGGCGGTCTTCTTTCCTATGATTTTCCCCAACCCGTCCGTCGGCAGAAAGGCTGTTGTTGGTTGTTTTTGTCTCTGCGGAGTTTCTGTTAATCTTGCGTCAACTCGACATTGCACCCTCGTCTTTCGTTACTGTACCACACAATCGCGCGGCGACACCGAGCAGCCTGCTGGCCCCAGCACCGTTGTTCTTATTACGAGAGATTCTTAAACACTGGCGCCGCTTTCCCTCGGCCGCATTCGCTCTTTCAATTCCCCAAAACGCATTGGACCACACATGGCGCCCATGTGACCCGACTTGAACACCGGGATGGTTTCCCTTACATGGCCCCCTCGGGCGTCATCCTGCCCACTCACCCACTTGAGCCGCTTATACCTGCGCTTAGGGGAAGATACCTGCACTTAGAGGCATAGCGGCGTGCCTCTTGACTCTGACACCAAGATTCTGGTTCCAGGTCATGGTCCGGGTTTGCCTTCAGCTTTTTCCATGCCCAGTCATGTTTTTCGTTCCATTTGCTGAATTTTTCTGCGCCCTGATACCCGCCTCCGGCCCTTGTTGCGCCTTGCTCCTTGCCGCCACGAAGAAGGTATAATTAGCTGAGACGCCGCGATTTGCCCCTCATTCCGACGCTTCTTTCTCTTGAGGTTTTCTTTCCCAAAACCTTACTCCAACGGCCACCTGTCCAAAAGACACACTCTCTTTCTGGCAACACGCATTGATGACCCTGAAAGCCAATTAATATTCCCACTTATCTGCTTTTGATCCCCTATACTGTCACACGTCCAGCAACTCACTCCCAATTAACTTACACCATGGCTCCCCACGCGAACGGCGCCGCCCCTCATTCCAACGGCACCGCCTCCCGGTACCATGCCTCGTCGACCGAGAGCGCAATCAAGTCCGAAAACGAGCTCGCTGCCCACAACTACCACCCTCTTCCCGTCGTCTTCTCTCGCGCCGAGGGTGTCCATGTCTGGGATCCCGAGGGAAGGCAGTACCTCGACTTCCTCTCCGCCTACAGCGCCGTTAACCAGGGCCACTGCCACCCGGAGCTGGTCAAGGCTCTGACCGAGCAGGCCGGCCGCCTGACTCTCAGCTCGCGCGCTTTCTACAACGATGTCTTCCCAAAGTGGGCCGAGAAGATTCGCGACGTTTTCGGGTACGACATGGTTTTGCCCATGAACACAGGCGCCGAGGCCGTCGAGACCGCTATCAAGATTGCACGCAAGTGGGCGTACAAGGTCAAGGGCGTCGAGCAGGGTAAGGCTCTGGTGTTTTCTGTGAACGACAACTTCCACGGCCGAACGGTTGGTACTTTCCTTGCTGGGCGTCTTTCTGCAAGACGTTGAAGACTGACATAGTGCCCGGTATAGATGACTGCGATTTCTCTCTCCGTTGACCACGAGTCGAGAGACAACTACGGACCCTACGTCCCCAACATCGGCGCCAGAAACCCGTCGACTGGCAAGCCGATTCGCTACAACAACGTCGCTGATATCGAAGAGGTGTTTGAGGCGCACGGCAAGGACACCGCCGCCATCATTATTGAGCCGATACAAGGCGAGGCCGGCGTCGTTGTCCCCGACGATGACTACCTGCGCAAGGTATCCGAGCTGTGCAAGAAGCACAACGTGCTCTTCATCTGCGACGAGATCCAGACGGGCATCGGCAGAACGGGACGTATGCTGTGCTCGCAGTGGGCCGGCATCAAGCCTGACATGGTGACGTTGGGCAAGGCCATTTCTGGCGGGCTGTACCCCGTCAGCTGTGTTCTGTCGAGCAAGGAGATAATGCTCGTAGTGGAGCCCGGTACTCACGGCTCGACCTACGGCGGTAATCCGCTCGGCTGCGCTGTTTCGATCCGCGCACTGGAAGTCATGGAGGAGGAAGACCTCACGGCGAAGGCGGAGAAGCTGGGCAACATCTTTAGAGACGGAATCAGAGGTTTCAACTCGCCCATTGTTGAGCTTGTGCGCGGCAAGGGCCTCTTGAACGCTGTCGTGATTGACGAGTCCAAGACCGAGGGTCGGACAGCGTGGGACTTGTGCCTGTTGTTGAAAGAGAAGGGTCTTTTGGTACGTCAATCCCTACCTTCCAGTCGCGACGACCGCTAACACCCAACATAGGCCAAGCCCACACACGGAAACATCATTCGCTTTGCGCCGCCCTTGGTCATCACCGAGACGGAGCTTCGCAAGGCAGTCAACCTCATCGGAGAGGCGCTCAAGGAGTTGCCTACCGTCGAGAAGGCCGCCCATCACTGAGGAGACGGAGAATTCGATGTGGTGTGATGGGATCAGCCCGATACAGACGGCACAGAAATCGCCAGGACCACGAACGAGAACGCGGGGAAGTCGGTGCCCTGTCACACGAGTCTTGTGCGCCGGTGTAGTGGCTCGTCAGATCTGAACTAGGATTGGCAGGGTTGTGGGTGTTTCCGTATGATTTAACCCTGATTCGGGCGAACTACCCTATCACGGCGTTTTGGGGGGGGGGGGGGGGAGGAGCTCTCTTCTTGCGAAACATCCTCTGGGTTGTGCTTTTTATTCGTGCTTTCCTTCCCTTTCCATTTATGCCTCGAAACGGGGAAACGAAAACGAAGAACCATTTGCTTTCACGGCGCGGGGTTGTTGCGACGTACCGCAGGCAGCATTGGATCCATGGGCATATATAGCATCATACGCTTCGGAGCATTGGCCACCCAGGCAGATATACCAGAAGGCTCATACACGACCATCACGCACAGACGATGAGAAGAAGTCCTCCCAAGAGAGGGGTGGCTTTGGATGCATACATCAGGTAGCGTGGCACATGGGCCGAAAGAGAAGTTCTCCAAAATCTATTGGTGTCTCATCATTGTACTTGTGTGTTGCGTGTTTGTCAGGTAACTATTTGGAGAAGACACATTTCTGTACGGATTCGGAGTCGTGCATACGCCATATCGGCAAGCGTAAGACTGCGTGTTGGGGAAAGACACGTCGCGGTGCAGATGTGTTTGCTGCTCCTCCCCTTGTAACCCTCCACCATCGTTCTAGCCCCTCGCCCTCTACCTCACGACGAATCCCCCTGGCGATGAGAGTGACAATGCTGATTGACTTGTGGGTGGCAAGTAACATGCTACCCACCTCATTCTGCTGGACAAATGACATTTGATATACAGGTGAGTGTTGGCAAAGTAGATAAGCCATATCAAGACCGCCATCGAGTCACAACTCGGTTTTACTCATGTCTTATTACATATGGACATCTTCGTCTTGATTGCAAACAAAGGGACCCCCCCACCCCGCGAACCATTCGTGTCGCCCGCCTGCCCTTCTTCACAAATATGATTCGAGGCACCCGATATGGAGTTTTCTCGCTCCCCCACGCCAGTCTGGCTGTAGCGTCGTAGGTAGATCGTAGAGGTTGCGTCGCGGGATGGTGGTGCGACAAAACCCCGCCGCTCCCCTCGTTCTCCCAATTGGCCGAGTTGGTGTGCTTCATTTACTGATCAAGCGTTCTCGACTTGGATGTGGTGGCTTGGTTCGCGTGGATTGATATTGCTTGAGGCCATTTTGCTATCGAGGTGAGGGAGACGGGAACGGGACGGCTTGGCGCAAGCGAGACGAACGAGTGAGTTCGATGGGGTACCACGGCGGCGACTTGAGGTGAGATCTGTCGATGCTATGTTAATTGTACCGGAAATCGCTCAGGCGCTGTGCCGTGTGCTACGGTTCACGAGTTCACATTGATGGATCTAACCGTGGGGCTTTAGGGAATCTACAAGTCTCTTTCCCGCATTGAACACGTCGGGTCATCCCGATGCCTGGTTCTTGATAACGTCACGTAAACGGGTACGCGTTGGTTGCTGACTTCAAGAGTACCTTAAGGTAGGACCGATGGGGAATTGTATCAACGGGAGATTGCGGCTCCGGGGGTAGCACCTTGACGGTCTTTACCGTTTCTGTACAAGGTGTCTAAGTAGGTAGGGGTGGAGCAGGGTAGAACAACTCTGTCGGTGTAGGGGTTTGAGATCTCCTGTCGACCAAAATGTCTAGAACTGGACATGTCCTAAGCTGAGTGGTTGCGAAAATGTCGGCATACGCCGGGCTGAAGCCGTTGATGCCTGGATGAGTCGAGGCTGGCCAAGCTGTTTCCCCGGGAGGCTCGTGTGCTCCCGGTTGGATATCGACGATGCCCGCCTTGTCGTAGACGTCTCCCCCATCGATCCCTTGATCGAGAGAAGAACACTTGTTCTCCTGGACTTCAGGTTGCACAGTATCTCAATAACTTCCTTTACAGATAAGCTTGTGGCCAGGACAACACCTAAATGACGTAGACCATGGGAGGCGAATGAGACGGGCGCGTGCAGGCGCAACCACAGAGAAACGCCATCCCAAGCCATCCGACGTCCTGAACCCCGGACGACATCGCGTAGGTGGGACCTATGACTCCACGAACCCTTGGCGACGAGGAAGAAGCAAGCACGGTGGATGGGGTGGTTGAGTCGTTCTTTGTTTTTTTGAGACGTATTACTTCGACCTCAGGTTCTGTTTTTGCCTGCTGATCTGAACTACAGACGGAACGGGGTGGATGGTGGCGAGCTGAGAAAAGCAGTTGACCGTTGGTTCCCACGGTTCCCCAGGAATTCATCGTCGAGCCGCACCCTTGGTACCTTGCTTGCCCCGTCCCATGACCATCTCACCCCAGGGTCGAACCTACTTCTCCAAGGGGTTGGGCAGCTGGAGTGTCCAGGGATGATTCAGGGAGAAGGAGAGGATCGACCAAGAGCAAGTGAAATGGTCTAGGACTCTCGCGGCCACACGGAATGTTTGCTCCTGTTGTTCTGGCTTCCTCTTTGTGACTGAGCCGGGGACGATGGAGGCTACCGTATCTCGGCAGCAAATTGCAATTTTGAAATGCGATGCTACCTAGAATAACGGATGCCGCGGCGAGAGATTGATGGAACGGAGAATGGATGACGGCTCCGAGGACGCGGCACCCTGCTCGGTTTGCCGCTTTGGGGCAGCGAAAGGCACTTGCATGGGGGCCTGGCTAGACGCCGAGACGGGCGAGACAAGTATGTCTTGAACATAGTTGCGCCATCGATGTCAGTTGCCAGGCACAGAGAAGACGCGACTCCATGGGCACTGCCTTGGCTCTTGAGCTTCACCCTCCGAGTCCTGAGAAAGACACTGTGAAGAGTATCATTGTCTTGTGGGATGCGTGCGATTCGGGACCGCAGTCGGTGATGTCAACGGGTTTCATGGATCCCGAAACAGGGGTTTTGACGGGTTGAGAGGGAGAGAGAGAGAGTCTGGACTAGTTGATGACTCTGGGGCTTGGAAGTGGTTCGTGCGATGATTTCAGCAAAGCATGAGGAAGCACAGATGCTTTGCCAAAAGATGGAAGAAAACGAAACGGAAATGACTTGCGTGCGAGAATTGCCTCTGGTTTCCGACAGAAATGCACTGGCTTATCCGGGACAAGACGGCGATGAGAAGGACAGCATTCCCGCCTTTGGGCAACGAAAAACGGAGGACTTGGAGATGCGTTGGCCTGGGGCACATGTGCGTCGATGGTGGTTGCCAGTGCGGCACGGTACTTAGAGGTATCGTTTGTTGGCGACAGCAGGGAGGGTGGGCGAGGTTCCTGTTGGCTCAAGAGCTGTTTGAGGCATGCATATTCGAGTAAGGCAGTTGCAGTTCCTAGGATGCCCGAGGCCCCAATCATGGTAACATTGATCTTTTTGTGTGTCGGTTTAATTGTTGCTGGAGACGTCTGCGGCCTATCTCATCCCATCGGGCAGGCAAGGAACGGAACAGCCACGGTCAGCGCTAGTTCTTGACACGAGGCGTAAACTTGAAGAAACGCAAAAGCGGACGAGGTTGTTTCTCGCCGATGGAGCAGACATGCCGTCTCAGGTCGCGATCCGGTTGGCTGGACGCATGGCAGCTGGCGCCAGGCAGAAGGACGAGCAGCCTCAAGAATAAGGTGACCAGACTTGGGGATTTGTTGAGAGTGCGAGCCTGAGGCCCAAGAGCTCGCGCAGTGAAGTGAAGTAAGGTAAAGTGGGATAAGTCAAGGCAGGCAACCGGGCGAACCGAATCCAGAGAGCATGCAGTAAATTAGCTGCGAGTGCGTGGTGCGGTAAGGCATTTAACAGTCCCAGTCGATGGAAAGAGAGTGCTGGGCTGCAGACGGCGTGAATGCGCAAAGTTCGTTGCAAGTATGGGGCTTGCGTTTGCCGTTAGTCAACATTGGACCAGATGTCGATTGAATTTGACAAGGGGGTTCTGTTTGGACCAAACCCTACGTAAGAGTGCGCGGTGAGCTATGTACTTTGTAGTATATGTTTCGAGTTGATGGGCCAACAATGACGAGACTCGGTTGCAATCGACTCCGGAGTCCACTCATTGAGAGTCTTGAGGAAGGAGCAGACCTGAGGCTTTGACTTTGGCTGATTCGTGACCGGGCGGGCGGCAATGGGACGCAAGATGGCGCCATGGCTCAGCGGGATGAGGGGACTCGACGTTGAGAGTTGCAGTGGCTTGACATGAGGTAGATGAGTCGCCGAAACGATTTCCAGCCCCATCGTCTTGTTTGGATATGGTTCGTCTTGATAGTGGAAGACAGCTGGCTAGTCGATGTTCCATGGGCGTCTTCACATGGCGGCCTTCGTCTTGAGATGCACATGTCCGATAAGGGTAGCGCGGCGTCTATCAAGGTCCCGTAGACAGCGAGACGCCAGATCGATGCGAGTGTCTCTAGGTGTGCCGTCGATACAGGATCCGTACATTGGCATCTAGAAGTACCGGTACAGAGGTACCTCTTGCTTTGGCCAGAGCTGGACCGAAACACTGCGTACCTTTAGGTAGTCTACGCAGTGTTTCTTTTCTGCGACCGGATAGCAGCGCGGTGGCAGGTAGCAGCGAAACACCTTCATGCGTCTGGGCGTTCTGGCGTGCGTCTGGAAGGGCGGATGGAATGCTGGACTGCAGGTGGTAGTCGTCTCATTCGCCCTTTTCGTCGGTGAGGTTGAGTGTGAGGGATTCTGAGGGCTTGAAGGGTAGGTGGAGAAGGTTCCGTCTAGGAAAGCTGTTACAGGGGAAAGAGGGTCGCTGGAGTCATTCAAAGTGGCGCGAATGCGTGGAGGGAACGCGCCTCCTGGTAAGCCTGGGTGTGCCAAAGTGCGTGCATTGAGGTATCTTATCGCACTGAGGCTTGAGCTGGGTTGGACCGAGGAGAAGGGCGCAGGTTGTGGGAGTACCCTGGCGGAGGTCGGGAGACGCAGAGATGGAGAGAGTTGGAGACGGGGTCCGAAGACCGGGGTCTCTGTCACGTCAACGACGTAATGATGAAATGCTCAGAAGGGACGAGCGGCCAGGCGAGAGGTGTTCCAGCAGAGAAAGTGTATCGCTGGTTGCACTGCAGCGCAGAAGCTACCAATCTACCTTACCTAAGGTATACTGTTTAGAGCTACGCAGTGCCTCTCCAGCGTGGAAGTTAAACTAGGTAAGGTACCTCCATTCTTTACCTTGCCTTGTTTCGTATTTCTTCATAGAAGTCACCTTTCCTACCTGGCTTGAGAATAGCCTGGAGGGTTTGACATTGATGAGGAAGGACATGGAGGTTTGGACGAGTCACGGCTCACGGCTCACAGCTCGTAGAAGTGAAATTGGAGAACCTAGGTGTCTTCTGGGGGAATTGGAGGTTAGGAGTTGGGGGAGGAGGCCGTCGGTCAAGCAATTCTAAGGTGCCCGGATAAGGTACCTCGAGCAATAATACTACCTTAATACTGGCTGTGAAATGGGCCTTGACGTGGACGGGCATACCATATCCCGGAAGTTGCTAGTCATATAGTGTCCCAGCCTATCTCTCTAAGTTTCCCATCCCGGCTGCCTGTGTGCCTGTGTGCCTGTGTCTCTGTGTCTGGCTGCCTGTCTGAATCGACTGTCTTGCCTCGTGAACTGGCTGGTACTAATAAAATGGGGCCTGAAAGCTAGACGTGCAAGATAGTTATGGTTTGCGGTTTGCAGAATGCCGTGCTAGACAGAAGGTAAGAGATGTGCAGCCGCCGCCTTTCCACATACGGAAGGCAAAGTCGGTACCTTAGGCGAGCTCGGGGAAGTGGAGCAGCAGCAGATGCAAACACCAAAACGGCAGCGGCGGGAAAGGAAGGAGTCCCCTTTTTCCTGTCGCTGTTCTGGCAACAGCTAAGATACCTACTTACCTTTAGGTACTAAGGTACCTAAGCTAAGGTACCTTAAGTTGAGATAGGTACGATAGCGGCAGAAAAGAAAGAGGGGCAAAAGCAGTAAGTGGGAATAACCTGAGGCACTTAGCAACAGTACTTGGAAGGAAGGAAATGTCCTCAGAAAGTCGAAGGGAAGGTACACTACAGGTGTCTTATCGATGAGCCTTATCGCGCCATGATGGCATTTTTAGCGCAGCAGCAGTGAGCAGCCAGCATCCCTACTTCGCTTGCTGCGTGACCGAGACCGGACTGGTACAGCCCAGGCATCCCTCGCCAATGACATGCCTCGTCCCACCACCAGAAGGACCCCTGACCAGTGATTGCGAGGATACGAGTGGGGCTGGCTGCGGTGCACCTGCATTGGCTGTTCCGGAGCGGCAAGTACCACGACTCTGCTGGTGCAGGGCCAGGCAGCTCGCGATGGATACGTACCGCCTGATACTATGAGCCGAGATACGTACTTCTCCACATCTACTGCTGCGCAGCGCATCACGAGCCCCGAACCCAAGGGTAGGTCAGGCTGTCGTTGCCGCGCTGCTTTGCTTGTTGGATGTGGTCACTGGGTGACATTTCGAGGAGGTTGTCCTGCCTTGGGCACTTTTCTCACGCATCGCATCGTTTTTGGTTTGCTTTGGTCAAATCACATCACCCACGAGACTATTGTGCCAGCTGCTGCTGCTGCTCCCGCTCCCCCTCATCCTCCTCCTCCACTCCTACTTCTCTTATTTTTTCTTTCCTATCAAGAACCGGCAAGGTCTCGACAAGTCAGATCCAGCTCACATTGGACGGCGAGTCGGCGACGGACGGCCTGTTGCGTTTTCTGCTGTCCCACTCGACCCGGTAGCCATCCGCCCACCGCATCGCATCGCATCGCATCGCATATCGCTCCCAGGTTGCGATATCCACCGCACATCACCCGGGGCACGACCTATTCAACACAACTTGAAGCACCTGAATGGAATACGGGGAGGAAAAAACAGGCACCACACTCAAGCGGCATCAAGCAAGGGTTCAGAGCAGATCACCCTAAAAAGTCTCCATACCCTGTGTCCTACCTACATATCGAATCCCGTCACTCTCGGACAGCACTCTCATCTGGCGCTACCGTGCCGCTAATAAAACAGTCGAGGTGCTACCTTACCCTTTATCGCATCGCATCAACCATCCACATCCACGGGCCATATCCACGGTGCACCCACCTCACCTCCCTAGGGCCTAAGGTAGGTAGTATATCTTATCGGCGCCCTTATCCACTCTAGTCCCCATCCATCCTCGTCACCTTGTCTCTGTTCCTGCTGCACCTGTCACTCTACTCGGCGCGTCCCTTCTTCTATGCCCTCTGTGCCCGTCTCCTCCGACCGCTTGCTCTCTTTTCCTCCGTCCTCGACCTCGACTTCTATATCGACCGCTCTCCCTTGACCAGTCCGAACGTGCGCGCCTCTCTTCCATCTTTCTCCCCGCCCTCTCTGTTCTACTCCCACGACCTTCCTCGACTTATCTGCCCTCTTGCCTCCTCTTGCTTCCTCTGGTCACCAACTGTCGCCGCTCCCGGCACCTGTTCGTCGTACCGCCGCTTGCCTTCAACTTCAGTGTCTACACCACCCGCTTCGCCATCAGGGTACAAATCAAGTACAAACGCTGCTGCGTCCTTGATAGCTCCGAGTCATTAGCTTGACCTTGGACCTTGCCTGACTCTTGTCCCGAAAAGGTACATTCTTCCCGTCTTTACAAACTCTCCTCCAGCACCTTCCATGCTTTCAGAGCCTCAAACGGCTGTGTACTTCCACTCCCCGTGCTAGCTTCTCGTTCTAACGCTCACCGTCCATCCGTATTAGTCACAACTCGATACCTTCCCACGCCTCGCTCCTGCTCTTCCATCGCTGCTCCGCCCAACATAAACCCAAACCCTCTCGCCTTTCCGCCCTCTTTGACTGCCATCGACTTGCACCTCCTACCGCCTTCCATCTTTCGGTCGTGCTGTCGAGAAGACACCGCCGCTTTCCCGCACTTGCTCACGGACGCCACGACGGTCCCCGCTTCAACCCTTCGAGCGCATCCTCGACTCTGCGTCGATCTGGTGTGCGTGCGCTCCCGACCTATCGGATAGTTGCCGCCTTGTCTATGGTCCCTGGCTACCTTGCCGACGCAACAAACACACTCAGGGTTCTAGCCACTACTTGAAGCTCTGCCTGCTTCTTCTTTTGTCTCTTCTCCGACTTCATTCTTACAACCAGAAAATCATCTCAGACCCATCGCCACGCTGTGTACTTCCACGATCTGGATGTGTACATGACGACGCCGCACGCCGCCGACGTCTTCCGCATAGCAGAGGCCCCCGGCCTGAACTTACATTCTCCGATCTCGCCCCTGTTCTTGATAACCTCAATAGGAGACCAACATGGCGGACCGGCTCCCGACCTCGTCCTCATCCGGACGCAGGCGACGCGAAGCTGATGCTTCTCTTGGTGATTTTGTCATAGGAGGTGAAATTGGGAAGGGCAGCTTCGCTCAAGTATACAGTGGCTATCACAAGGTTCGTGCACTCCTCTTTTCCTCCTCGCACTCGGGGATATTCGCTTCTCTTGCTGCTCCTGAGGTGTTTGAATGAGAGGTGACTCACGCGTACTACGAACGATTGATCTGACTCTTGCCTTCTTAGAGCTCCAAAGCAACCGTGGCCATCAAGTCGGTCGAAATGGGACGTCTGAACAACAAGCTTAGGGAGAACCTCTATGGCGAGATCCAGATTCTCAAGACGCTCCGCCATCCTCACATCGTCGCCCTGCACGACTGCGTCGAATCCGCCACACATATTAATTTGGTCATGGAATACTGCGAGCTTGGCGACCTGTCTCTCTTTATCAAAAAGAGAGAAAAACTCAGTACGAATCCCGCTACACACGATATGGCGAGGAAATACCCTGTGACGCCGAACTCTGGCCTCCACGAAGTCGTCACACGCCACTTTCTCCAGCAGCTCGGCAGTGCCTTGAAGTTCTTGCGAGAAAAGAACTATGTCCATAGAGATGTCAAGCCGCAGAACCTGCTTCTTCTACCCTCGCCCAGATTCAGAGAGGAACACTCTCGTCCCATCTTGACTGCCAGTCAAGACTCCTTGATTCCGAATGCCGGGTTGGCCTCTCTGCCGATGCTGAAGCTCGCTGATTTCGGATTTGCTCGCGTCTTGCCCTCCACCTCTCTAGCAGATACCCTATGCGGATCACCATTGTATATGGCCCCTGAGATCCTCCGTTATGAGCGATACGATGCAAAGGCTGATCTTTGGTCCGTGGGTACTGTACTGTACGAAATGATTACCGGTCGCCCTCCTTTCCGTGCTCGAAATCATGTCGAGCTGCTCCGTAAGATTGAAGCTGCCGAAGATCGGGTTAAGTACCCCAAGGAGCTGGTGGTCAGCAAGGAGCTGGTGAAGCTCATTAGCAAGCTTCTCACACGAAATCCCGTCGAGCGCATGAAATTCGAGGATTTCTTCAACGATCCCATTGTTGCCGGTCCCATACCAGGCGTGGTGGAGGACGATGTTCCGAAGTCAGAGCTCAAGGCCTCAAGGGATCTTCGATCTCTCGGCAGATCCGACTCGACGTCCTCATTATCTCGGCGATTATCCCTCCGCCGACAGGCCGAGAACGAGCCTGGACGCGACGAAGGCGAGCCAGCAAAGTCGCCCCGCGAAAAGCCCTCGAGATCGCCCAAGTTGTCCAGCCCAGTTGAAGCTCGTCCTCCGCAAGGCGCACTCGATGGGCAAGCCCGTGTAAGCCAGTCACCGGGCCGCGAAACTGGGGAAGGACTTGGAATTCGACGTCCTGCTATGCCCCAGCCTTCCACTTCGGCACCCACACGAAGTCACAGGCTTTCAAATGCGTCGCTTAATCGTCCTCCCCCTCGCGCGTCAGCGTCACCGCCGACTTCATACTTGAACGAAAGACGGCTTCGTCCTGTAACTGAGAGGAGCATAACAGAGCAAGAAAGGGCGGCTCAAGATGTCGCCTTTGAGAGAGACTATGTCGTCGTTGAGAAGAAGCATGTGGAAGTCAATGCTTTTGCGGACGAGATGGCAGCCAACCCACGCCTCACGTCACTATCTCCCAAGGCTGGTCAAATGATTCGTCGTGCTACTCAACAGGGCCCCCCTACTTCGACAACTGGAGCCGGACGCGTTCAACCTTCTAATGCCGTCCAGATCGCGCAGGGCAAGGGACGCTCGGGACACGATCGCCGTGACTCTTACGATGGTAAAAGTTTTTCAGCCAGTCCAACAACTCAAGGATTCATCGCCAAGGCCATTTCCGACGCCAGCGTGAGGCTCTTTGGGTTCAAGGTACCACAACACGTGCTGGGTGGGAAGGGTGCCTCTCCGCCGCTTTACAGCCCGTTCCCAGCCTACCCAACGCCCTCAGGGCCGGTAGGTCTGATCGGCGATGGCAAGCAAACCGTACCAGCCGATGAAGACGCGCGAGCCGTGAAACTCATTCAGGATTTCGCACACCGCAGCGATTGCGTCTACGGATTCGCAGAGGTCAAGTACAAGCAGCTGTTCCCCCTGGCCCCCTCAATGGATCATGGATTAGGCGGCACGCCCGCAGACCAGATTGCGGAAGAAGATGACGGCCTTACCATTGAAGCCGAGGTACTCTTGTCAGAGGAGGCTCTTGTCCTCTATGTCAAGGCTCTTACGTTGTTGGCGAGGGCCATGGATGTTGCGAGCCTGTGGTGGACACGAAAGACCCGCGGCGACACCACAGGTACCTCTGCCGCGGAGGTATCTAAGGAAAGTCTCGCCCAACGAATTAACTCAACTGTGCAATGGGTTCGAGGCCGCTTTAACGAAGTCTTGGAGAAGACAGAGGTCGTTCGACTCAAGCTCATCGCTGTACAGCAGAAGCTGCCTGAGGATCACCCAAGCCACCCTAGTAACCAAGGGGGCGAGTCTGCTTCCTCGGCCACCTCTGGAACGAGAGATGTCTACCTCACGCCGGGCATCAGTGCTGAGAAGCTTATGTACGACCGAGCTCTGGAGATGAGCCGGACTGCTGCCATTGACGAAATCACGAACGAGAACCTTGAGGGTTGCGTCACGTACTACGTCACCGCCATCCGCATGCTTGAGGCCGTTCTGGACAACGACGAAGACACTGTCAACCGAAAGTATTCCCCCTCGGGCAAGGAACTTATTCGCGAGGAGGTGTCGAGTGACTTGGACAGCGACGATCAGCAAGTTGTCAATCGAAGTAGGTGATTCTCCTCCCAACGCAGTGACCGTCGAGTCTAATAAATTGCAGTGATTCAAATGATCACTAGTCGCTTGTCGACCGTCCGCAAGAAGATGGCCATGATCGCCGAAGCATCGCGATCTCAACAGGCTCCTCAGCTTCCCGCCCGCAAGCGAAGCGGCGACGTCATGCCACGCAGTGTACCCTCGTAAGCCTCCTGAACGGAGGACGGCACGCCAGTGTACGGCCCGCATCGACTGAAACGACTGGAAAACAACACCTGCCTCGCGGCTATGAATATTTGCTTTACACGGACTTGGAATAGTCCCGGCCGTCGGATTTCGGACGGTGTTCAAAGAAACACCGGGCAAGGGAACAGGTCAAAGACCTTGCGTTTACTGTCAAACATTGGCGTTGGGGAAGGGAAACCGGCATACTATCGGTTCTTTTTCTTTTTCTTTTCATCATGTCTTTTCACTGGCGTTGGGACTCGGAACAGCGAGGCATTTCATGCTTCTGCTGAAGCGTAGTGTTCATTTGGTATTAGGCGTCCACACAGGGCCAAGGACGGGAAATCACAGAACCTTGAACCGGCATAGCAGCTAGCTTGGCTTTCATTATGTTCTTCTCATGCCAGGACGGCCACGGAAGGATGACGATATAGTACGGTTATCCTACTAAGAAGCGGAGCATTGGACACGAACGAAACAATGTTGCATACCCTTCCTTTGAGGTATGCTGGTGGACTCTGAATCTGCCTTGCTTTTACGTAGTGTCAACAAAGAGTAAAACGTTCCAGCCATCGTCTCACAATCAGTGACCTGCTCTCGAATGTATCTGTGGTAGGTTGCCGGAGGCATTTCGCTTCGAGAACGGGGTCCGAACTGCAAGCCCTGTTGTTCTTGATCGGCAATCGTCATCCATGGATGGTCAACAACCTGATTCGTTCCATTCAACACGGAAAAGAGTACCCATGCCGTCGCTCACATGTTGTTTCCCTTTTGACGGTCCCAACGTTATCGCTCTCGTCAAATCCCAAACTCTCAACTCGCAGCACTGTTGATTTCTCCCAGCGCCATGCATTACTCTCGACTGCTAGACCGAGTTTCTCTTCTCGTGTTTCCCTCCAAGTCATCAAAGCAGAGGACGTCCTGTGAAGCTCACCCCGAACATCACCATGAACCCCCTTCTCCCGGGCCCAGCCTGGACCGCGCCATTCAAACGCCATGCTTGAGAATATTGATTGCGGGAAATGTTTCCCCATCATCAGCCTCTGTCCACCTTGATGGCTACTGCAGTTATTCTGCACCTCTATGTCCTTTCCTCTCTTCGCTACCATCCTCACGACCTCCTCCACGGCCTCGGCCTGCTTCGCCATCTCCAAGAACCACGGTCACCGCGACGGCTCCGGAGGCGGCGGCGGCGGCGGTCAGAGCTTCATGGCCACCCTGCAGACCGCCCCCGAGACTTGCGCCGTCAAGGAGGCCTGGTACGAGTGCTGCCGCCTGAACGAGGCCATCTGCACCGCGGACAGCGCCGAGTCGTTTGCCCAGTGGTAGGTCTGCCTGCATTTTGTTTTCTGCCCCCACTCCCCCCCCCCCCCCTTTTTTTTTTGGTCTTTTTTTAAAAAAAAAACCAAAAACCCCTCTCGCAATACCTCACCCGGCCGCACCTCTGTGTGTGCCCTTTCACTCCCTCTTCCTTCTTCGTGTCTCTCTCTGCGCCCCTACTTTTCACCCAGTATGGAAGCAAAGTCGATGCTAATATGTGTGTACGATTTTAGCTCTCGAGACCTGCGGCCCTTCTTGCGACGGCCAGGCTTCCGTCTAACCCAGGGAACTCGGAACTGGTTTTACTACCATCTCTCGTCTCTGTCTCCCACTTGTCCGTTCTCCCTCCCCTGACAACTCATATTCGACTTTACGACAAGGGATGTGGGAGAACCGGGTTAGACATCAGTTGAATCTGCTGAGAATGGTTCTTCTTAATACGTTGGACTTTTGATTTGGAATTGGATTCGGCTAATGTGGAAGGGGGGTCAACTGGGAGGCTCCTGGAGATTCTCTTTGATATCTCAAGGTTAACCTAATACAACTCATATTCACACCATCTTCCATTGTTTTCCTCATAGAGTGTTTCAAGGCTCTCTCCTATCGGACTTCTCATGGTCTGTAAATCCAAGAACCATTCAAACATGAGTTTTCTTTCTTCCATGAGCCATTTTGCAGTTGCTCCTATAGGGCTGTGGACTGTGGTGGCTCTCTGCGCTTTCAGAGGCCAGAAACCCGGTCGGGGTGTTTCCGTCCTGAGACCTGCTCTTTCTCTCGGGAACTGGATTTGTGAGAGTTCGAAATTGAAGCAAGAGACTATTCGACCATCAGTATGACGGGCTTGCAGCAGACAAAGAAAGGGGTCATGCCATTTCAGAACAATTATCTAGTTTCATTCAAGTGTGTCTGTTTCCTCTCCATTTCATGTGCTTTGTTTAGAGAGTTCAACCACTAGCTCATCTCACATTTTACAGTCGTAGAACACAGAGGAAGTGCACTGATCCGGCAATTATAAATTAGCCAGTCCTTGTTCTTGGGGTGGACGGATTGCGTCTCATACTAATCAGTTTTTGGAAGCTTCCGAGTGATAACGCCTTCCGAACACCAAATACAGAGCTGGTCCGAAGTCGAGGAAGACATGGATCCTTCTCGGGACGACGCGAACAACAAGCGCAAGCCTAAACAGGCAACTTCGACACGAATCGAGTACCGCGACGGACTACCTATTGCGGACCCAGCAAGCCCCGGCAGCTCAAAAGAATCTCACGGCGCGGCGCGACCGGCACCCGCCATCGTACACAGAGACTGTACGGCAGGTAAGTGTCTCCAGTGCACCCTCGCCGGCGTCCGATGTGAGTTCTCCGAGCAGAGGATCAAGCCCTCTGGCAGGTGCGGTCGGTGCGGGCGCGTTGGTGGCAATTGTCTCGTGAGACGACCGAGGGGGCTCTGGGACGCGGAGATCAAGGGCGATCATGCGGCGGACTGGATTTCGGTGGATGCGGGCGTTCCCGAAGAAGTGGCCGTGTCGCTTGCTAGAGAGTTGAAAGAAAGCAGCAGGTATGCAGTGAAGAGGAGGAATGTGTGTGGGTTGTTGGTCACGGAGGGAGATGCTGGGGGGTGGGCGTATCCCAGCCCTGGAAGAGATGGTGTCGAGGATTGTGATGGTGAGGAGGGTGTGTTGTGGAGAAAGCTGCTGCCGAGGAAGTTGAAGCTCAAGGGTAAATCTGATGAGGTTAAGACTGTTTTCTCGGCATGATGTATCTGAGAATGGAGACTTCAACTTACTTGAGGCGATCAATTGTTCATATATCTCCAGACGAAGTGCAGATACCCAATGCAAATCACCAAACACAGTTCCGAGCAATCCGAGCTTCAAGATATAAAAAGAATGAGTCTGGATAGTCTATTTAAAGATAACGACAGGCTAAAGGGTCTCTAGCTCCCAAATCCTATATACAGCTCTGAGTTCCGTCACACTCTGCTGTCATCTCAAACGAGTTACTCGAGATCCAACCTTGAAATCGGAAGTGCAGAGGTGTTCGTCCTTCGCATAACAAGCAGTTCAGTCGCCAATGCCGTTAGACACTTGAGCGTAACCCATCTTGCTGGGCCCGCAATGCCCTTTGACGTACGCCCAAGTGCAATTGACGTCGGCCTTGCACTTATACCCCTGGATGGCGCCCTATAAAGTCACTTTCGGCTGGTACTGTACCAGAAATTGGGTACTGTATTGGAGGAGGAGATCATACCCCAAGTCCTGTTTTTGTTTTCAAACATAACTTTGGTCTTAGCTTATCAATGAATGTGTCACTCGGAAGTCTAGTAACTTCAGATGTATTTCTGAAAATGGCTTACACGTTTCGGAAAAGAAATTGCCTGCAACCTTATTCGGAGGCGTACTTTTGACTCGACATCAACGACCAACTAAAGTTGACCTGCCCTTCTGAGCTCACGCGATCTTGTCCATATCGCCTGCGTGGTTCTCTCCAGCCTGACCGCGATTTCTCCAGCAGTGCGACCCTCGGCCTTCATCGTTTTCAGAGTCTGCTCATCTTCTTCAGTCCAGGGTTTTCTGGTCAATTTCGTGCCGAGTGAGTCTCCAGGTTGAAAAGGAGGTTCGTCTTCGATCGCTTCTGCCTCCTCATGCGCATACAGCCGCTGAGGAGGAGCATTATCGGAAGGGTTGTTCGGTAGGCTCCAGTTCATGTACGCCCTGATTGCGTCTAGTCGCCCCCTCATGTTGGCAAGAACATCTCCTGACCAGAGGCAGCCATTTTGTTCAGCGGTGCAGTGGTAGTCGGACCACAGCTGGGGGGCAAGAATCGGGACACGCGCGTCGGCGCGGTGGCTCAGGTATCTCTGAAGGCCGCCGATCATTTCGTTGTCGAGTGCGTTGGTGGCCACGGAAAAGATGTTGTCGCAACCAGGGCAGCGCGCCATGGGTCCGAACTCTGGGTGGAATCCATTCGTGAACTCGGCCTCTGGATGATAGGTACATCCTTTAGTTTTGCAGGCGTGTCCGTTCTCAGACGCTTCGGCTATATCAAGGGGAATAGTCTCACGGTAGTTGAGAATTCTGTGATTGAGATTGTACTCGTGCTCATCCACCTGGTTGCTCATCAGGGAGTACCGGCACGCTTCACCTTTGTCCGTTGGTAGGTCTGATACAGGGTTGCGGCAGCAAGGGCAGACGTACTTGATGTGGAGGCACATTTTCGGGGGTTTCAGTTGTGACTCTTCGTGGAAATGTTTCTCTGGTGTGAAGTTAGAGCTGAGCTGTGTAGGTTTGAATTTTTGTTGTTTCGAACTGGGAAAGCATGGAATAACTCGAGCAATGATTACTCTTTAAATCCTCGACGATTCGCCGTTGCAGGTCTTTGTTTAATTGAACATATACGCAGCCTGAGAATAATTTCTTTTCTTCGGTACAAGTCCACTGTTTAGAGCTTGGCTTTGGAGATACCGTATTTTCTACGATCATTGTGACTAAGGCCAGTCAAAGACACCCGCCAAACATTCAAAGTACTTGTCTCTGCACGAATGATCGGCGCCCCCTGCCCCGACCATTCTTCGAGACTTTGGATCACCAAGCTATAGATCAAAGCGCTTTTCCGCGATAATGCCATTGTCGTCTTGTTCTTCGGTGTCTGCCATTTGGTTCGCTTTCCAGTGTGCACACATGAGGGCTAGCACATTAGGAATAGATGCACCATAGAGTAACAGAATCTCGAGAAAGGCTTTGGAATATGTTGTTGCGTCAGACTCTTGAAAAAGCTGTTGGGCGGCGATGCCGCCCAGATTGCTACCCATGACGGCCATTGCCAGTCCGATACTTCGGTTTGCTAGGCTTCGTCGAGTTGATGCTGAGCCAAGCGTCGTTGATTGCTTGCGACAGTGCATTACCTCCCATCAGAAGCGTGAGTATAGCATACTGCACCCACTTGGTGGAGCCCGAGGTAGACCATAGAGAGCCCCGGCGAAGGCGATGGACCACACAAAACCGACGATACACCAGGATCCGCGGAGCATTGACTTATCCGAGGCGATGGAGAGACCGTAAGAGAAGACAATGACGAGGACATTGCCGACTGCACTGAGCAGGTTGGCATTGATCTTTGAAAACCCAAGGTTCTTGATGATGGTGGGTCCTTCGATGAGCAGGCCTCTTTTGGGTGTCAAGCTGATCAGGTTGAGAATCATGTGCAACCAAAGTCGAATGTCGATGAATGCGCTGCTCAAGCTTTTCAGAGTCATGTCAGCCCTTGAACGCTCCCTTGGACTCGTCGTCAAGTAGGATTCGAGGGCTGAGAATGGTGCGTTCTTTGTTGCTAAATAGGTCGAAGCGGCCGTGTATCGGTCGCGTGTGATTCGCACCGAGAGGGAGGAAGAGAACAAAAGCTACATGGCAACAGTCCGAGATGAGTGGTTTAGACCCGTGATTTTTCAACCAAGTTCTCCATTCAGGGACACAAACTTCCATGTGAATAACAACGACAATAAGCAAGGGCACCTGCATAATAACAGTAGCAACCATGAAAGGAATGAATGGGGTGATCAAAATGGATCAGTGGGGATGGCAATTATGTCTTAGACGATAACGATTCCAGTCAAGCCAACATTGAAAGTGAATGGTCTCCTTTGCGACAGGGCTCGAATCCTGCAAATGCTATTGAGTATACTTCTGGTAGAAAAGATTCAAGAGTAAGAAGGGCTCTAAGCAATGGAAATCTGGACACACGATAAGAGAGTTTGGATTCCCCATAGGTAGACAGGGGCGAGATTAGCGGAGTTGTTGATCTAGGCCCCGTTCCGGGGTCAACCAGATGCCCGGGTCCGGAACACTGGCGGACGCCTATGAACTACTGTAGAAGGCAGTCTTGTTCCAGGACTAGCCAATTTGGGCGCACAGCGCTAAAGTAATGAAAGCTGATCGGTTTCAATGGGGCGATTGGATGTTGAAGTTTACCTTAAGGCTTACCTTGCCTAGGTAGTGTAAGGTAAGGTAGTTGCCGTCGAGCAGCCGCGACAGAACCGATGAAGTCATCAGTGGGGCCAGCGATCGCGTGGGGGGAGCTCTTCCGAGCTGTCAATCGTCGTCTCAACTATCTTCCACATTAAGCACCCCGGGACCTTAGCTCACGGCAGCTTATTTCAACTGACGGTCGAAATCGATTCCGATCGTCAAACCCCACTCGTCAAAATATCATCAGCCCGGAGCCAAAAGGTCTTTTCCATCCTACGTCGCGCAACCATCCCTTGTCGTCGGGTACTACAGTATCTGCAAGACATCCGCGAAGATGCCGCCTCCGCCCGACTTGTCCCACCACATTCTCCGGGAATCGGAATCTCGTCGCATCTTTACCTCCGAGATCCTCCCTACCGACCTTCCGGCCTCTTTGACGCCGCACCCCAACCGGTCGCAGCCTCTAGCGGTGCTGATCGTGGGCCAAACCGGCGCCGGCAAAACACGCACCGCGCCAGCCGTCCTCTCCGCCATGAAACGTATCAATCCACCAGCACACTTCATTGCAGATGTTTACAAAGCCTACCATCCGTCGTACCTCACCCTTTTATCATCAGAAAACCCCGCTCACGCGTCGCCAGCGACTGGTGTGGATGCGCGGAAATGGCTCGCTATGGCCGCCGCGGAGGCGATCTCCCGGAAGCTCGACGTGTTGCTGGAGAGCGCGTGCCGACATCCGGATGACTTTCGGGAGTTGGCAAGAATATTTGCCGAGGCGGGGTACCGGGTGGAGGTCGTGGTGATGGCTGTTCCGGCAGCGCTAAGCAGGCTGGGCATCCTGCACCGGTTTTACGAGAGGTTGCCCGAGGCGGGCAGCGGACATCTCCCCATTCGACTCACGCCAGTCAAGATCCATGACGATTCTTACAGAGGACTTATGAGCGTTGCGGAGTGGATCGACGAAGTAGACTGCGTTCATCGGGTGCTCGTGGTGAGGCGGAATAATTTGGTCGCCTTCGCGGATGAGAGGCACGCAGGCGGCACGCTGAAAGGCCGGGTTGCAGAGGCGCTCAAGATGGAGAGAGAAAGGCCGTTGACTGCAGACGAGAAGGCTGTCGCTGAGGCTGACTTGAACAGACTGAGGTCTCGAGACAAAATGTTGGCAGAGGAGGTGGAAAGAATGATTGAGCCACTGTCGAAAGCTGAGGGTCCGGGTTATACAAAACTGGTGCCAATGGAATTCCCACCCAATGGGAGCAGAGAGGCGTTGCTTTCCCTTGGAGAACCTTGAAAAGCATTGTCTGCGATCTGCTGTGGTGATAACCGGGCGGCAATTTTCTGCACAACATGAAACCACTACATACCGGGAGGCTAAAATTGCAAAGTGTGACGAATTCAGCAGGGACTTGAATAATTTCTGCAGAATTCTGGCTCACCTGCGGAGCCTTTGAAGGTCTTCCTGTTGTTCTTTCTGAGCGTGTGGAACGGCCATGCAAGAGAATCCGGGAAGTCACGCGCCCGGGCACACGCTAGAGTTCTGGGGGTTTGGTGAGTTGTCCGGAGCTGTCCACAACTTGCTTAGGACAGGAGTCAACACCTTATATGCGGCAACCGTCATTTTGGGTGTTAACCCGGACCCCAAGGCTCTTCGAGTTTCGTGAGTTTCAACATAATAATAGAGAGCTTTCTTCTCATACACTAGGCATTATTTTCAACTCTCAATTTGCGCGCGCCAGTTTCCACGCTTGCTTTCAATAGTTGAAGAACGCGTCATGTCGAACGCAAGTCGAGAAGGTTGGTTGAACTTGCCCCGGAGGTGAGGCATTATCAAAGGCAAAGGCCAGAGAGGCAATAGAGGGACAGCTACCATCCTATATGGGACAGGATTCGAAATCTGTCACAGTCAAAATCAGCCTCAAAATGAATTCGACTCCCAGGAGCCCAACTTTGGCCTAAGCTTGATGAGATGGTGTGAGCAGGTGGCAGAAATGGATCTGTATCTGAGTGCCATGAAATGGAGGATATTCACATTTCGCCCGTCATGGGCATAAAATCATATTTTTGGGAGAAGAAGAGTGTAGTTCTCCTGAAGCCCCAACCTTTGAGGCCCATGATGTTGTGGAGATGAGAAGGAAATCGAACGTCGCAGATAAGCCGACAGTGACTCACGTTTTTTCTCGAGTTACTAGTTAGCTAGCCCAGAGATGTCAGGGACAGCCATCAAGGCAAGACAAGAATGAAGAAAACAAACGAGCGCGAGGTCGCGACGACCGTCGGTAGTAGGTATACTCCAAGCCGATAGCTCCAACCTACCTGGAGGTTCTCTGAGCTTGCTGAAAAGTACGTACCTTCCGTGGTCAGAGCTCCTGGCACCAGGCCTGTGGGGTGGACCTGTGAGGTCACAATTGCCCGCAGCGACCGCTGTCGAAGCCCCGCGAAAAAGTAGTCCACGTGACGCGGGAGGGTTCTCTGCCCTGAGGAGCTCAACCACTAAAACTTCCCCCTCAGGCCAGGTCCTCGTTGCGAACATCATCACCAACACCTCTCATCTCAAGGACAAGTAAGTGCAGTGTCCCCCCAACCCAACAGCGATCGGCACGCGCTGCGCGCCTGACTTCTAATTAGCTGGTGCTGCTGCGCGCGCGCCGCTGGCTGAGCCGCTTGCGTGGGAACACCGACTAACCAGTCACCAGCTTCGTGGTCACGATGAGAGCCAAGTGGAGAAAGAAGCGCGTTCGCCGTCTCAAGCGCAAGAGAAGAAAGATGAGGGCTCGCTCGTGAGTATTTCTCTGCGTGCAATTGACGTTCGCCAAACATTTGGTCTGACAACCTCCGCAGTAAATAAACAACTCGCACCCTCTCCTCGACCATGACCATCTTCTAAGATGACGACACACAACACGCCATGCGATCCGCACCGGAACTGCTTACGCCAGCTTCTGTCACCAGCGACTCAGTCTGTCTCGTGCGAATCGGGACGTCTGCATTCGACACGAATTGGAACTACGGGACTTGGGGTCATGACAGCATGATCGGGCACGCGCTTTTGGGAGACCATGAGAAGGAATCGAAGAAGGCGGACTTGCCAATTGCGGTCGAGATGACGCCATGACGAGGATGCATTGTTTAAGACGGCCTTGGGAGAAGCATGATGTCTTTGCGCAACGCGGATTACGACACGGGATCAGGACGTTCACGACAAGGAAAGGCAAAAACTGGCTTCCTCAAATCAATCGATCAACAGTGAAACCTAATCATTGTTCTATAAACATGTGTGTGTGTGATGCTTGTGACACCGAAACTTGAAATGTGCGGCAATTCATCAGACAGAATCTGTTGAATTCTCGCAAAAAGCTCAATTCTCGCCTTTTCTTTCGCCAATTCGGTGCGCCTGTGACGTCCGCAGCTCCTAGTGGGCCAGGCGCGTCGGCTACTGCAGGTGCTTCAGCGCCTGTGCCGTTCCACATGTTCCTACACCGCCTGCCTATCATAGCCGCAGCAACGTACGGGTAAAGGCCGGTCTGCCGACATTTTTTTCTGGTAGCCAGGCCCCTACAGAAAATATTTCCCGCGGACTTGCCAGCCCATCCCATCAAACTGCCAACCAACGCGCCTCATCGTTCGCCGACAAACACCTTGCGCAACCATGGCGGACGGACGGAAGAGAAAGCGCGATGGCGAAAGCGTAGCGAAGTCAAAGAAGAAGCTCGCCACTGAGGGTTCTGTGCCGGCGAGAGTCACCATCTCTGTACTGAAACCAAAGCTATGCCCCCCAGTCGTTGGTACGATCTTCTGCGAATGAGCCCGTCGATTGCCAGGCGCTGACCCTCTTGTCTAGCTTCTTCTCCCGGCGTTCGCGTACCTAAAAACATTCCATTCAGCCCATATGTCAAGGCTGATACGACTTCTGGGAAAAGGAAACAAGAGATCCCCGCAGTGTCCCAAGACCTGATTTTGCACTCCAATAGCCATCGAACCATGGATTACACGGCAAGAGAAGACGGCGTCAGCGACTCGCAACAGGCTCTAAAGCACTACGTGGGTGTCTACGACCCAAATACGGGCAAGCTGGAGGTGGTGGAGGCCAAGAAGATGGTGGTGCGCGGTACCGCTCGGGCCAAGCAGGCTTCGGACCAGGCCATGACAGCGCCAGCTGACTACCAGGTATGTCTGCTACCAGGCTTCATTTTCTGACACTTACCAACTAACCCAAAACAGAGCTACTACGCTCTCAAGACCGACCTTGGTCAGACTTTTGGTACGAGGAAGGCTAAGAAAGCCATCGAGGCCGTCACTCTCAACGCTATCGACCCCAACAAGGGCAAGGACAAGTCACCCGAGAAGCTCGACACTGCTTCGAAGGCGATACTGGAGGAGATCGGAGGCATCACTAAGAACATGGCGTCGCGGGAGCAGCTCCAGGCTGCTGTCGACAACGCGAAGCCTGTGCCCCGCGCCAACCTCGAGGCCGAAGCGATCCAGGACGTCTACGATCCCAACGAATTCATCGGTCGCGACGTTCTCGCCGCCGTGCCCGTCAAAGACTGGATTGAGCCTACCAAAAAGGGCGAGGCCCTGGGTCTATACTCCAAGCACGCCGCCAACCGCGTCACGAAGGTCGTTGATACGGGCAACGTCGATAAGGTCCGCCTGCTGCGCTACTTCTACTTCCTATTCAGGTTCTGGAAGCAATGCGAGATTGGAAAGTCAGGACAGCAGCGTGGGTCGAAGCTCGTTCCAAAGCGCGAGCACTTGGAGAAGGCACTAGAACCAGCGCCCAAGGCCGTCATAGAGCACATCCGACGCAAGTTCTCAGACGGCAAGGAATTCCGCAAGTTCCACAAAGACCTGATCATCACACACTGCTGCGCGATCGCATGCATCATTGATAATTTCGAGGTTGACACATCAGCACTGCGTGAGGACCTGATGCTCGAGCAGAAGGAAATGAACACATATTTCTACGAGATAGGCGCCCGCGTGGTGGCTGGCAAGGAGAAGGGCAAGACACGCCATATCGCCAAGCTGGCGCTGCCATTACAATTCCCCAAGATCAGATCCGTTGCACCGAAGCGCCGTTAGGAGGGCGGTGAGGACGGCGATGATCTGGTACGGGCGAGGTCGAAAGGTGTCAGGGAACAAGTCCCGCTTCGACGGGTTTGAAGCTACTATACGTTCGGTAGCTGTCGTTTTCTCCATCGGCATACGGGGCTATGCCGATTACTAAGTGGCAGTCGTCTGACAGCGGACTCTGTCGAGACGACTCGACTACCATGCATGTCTGCAGCTGCGTTGACGATACCACTGCATTATTAAACCATTATAGAAGGGTGTACAGCGAGATGCACATACCTACCATTGACGAACAAAAGTTATTCTGCATTCTGTCACGAATCAGTCGCCTATGAACCAGACATATTCTCCTGCAGTAATCAACCCGTTGCCCGTGAACTGTGACGCATTAGTGTTCACTCGATCTGTCAACCAGAGAAACGTTTCCCGGTCCCAAGCCCAATCCGGCAAACCAGCGCTCGAATCGAACGCTGTGTGAGTCTGGCGCTAGCACCCCGCAGTGCAACATCCCAGTTGTGGGTGGTCCTGCCGAGGCATCTCGGTGCAGTGTGGGGTCCGGGGTAAGGTAACCGTAAAATATCCCCCTCCCTCTTACACAGCTTCTGTTTACCAAACAACCAACAAACTGGTTGCTAAGCTATCTCCAGCGGTGGGCATCGCTTATTTCTTCTTCTTTTTCACTTCAATTGAGACGTTTCTGCCTCGTTCCTGGAACCAGGTTAAATATATCTAAAGAAACGAATCAAGACAAAGAAGAGAAAAAAACAATAGACGCAATGGCCAGCCCCGAAGACTCCGTCGTCTCTCTTGAGTACCGCGGCCGCGTCGCGCTGCTCACGATCGACAATGATCGCAAGCTTAACGCCATGTCTCAGCCTCAGTACTACGACCTTTCTCAGAAGTTGCGCGAGATCGCCACACATGACGAAGTCTTCATCACCGTGCTGACCGCCAAGGGACGCTACTTCTCAGCGTGAGTGTTCCACCAACCTTCTCTGCAACAACTCACGGTTTGTCTTTTACTTCATCGTCAATTGGATGGGCTCTTCGCTGAGAATTGAAAGTTGAACAACGACCATGGACACGTCGTACCACACGTCCACGCGAAGAAAAGACCTACCGCGTCATATTCAGGGCCATATACTGACGATCGTCTAGCGGCGCCGACGTCTCAATCGCCCGCGAATCCCCCTCCGGCCCCGCTGCTCACAGGCACTGGCTCCAGGGCTTCGTCGCCTTCAACCTGAACATCACCCAAGCCTTCTACACCCACCCCAAGATTCTCGTCGTGGGTCTCAACGGCCCCGTGATCGGCTTGTCCGCCGCCCTCGTCTCCTTTGCCGACTTCATCTACGCCACCCCGTCCACCTTCCTGCTCACCCCGTTCTCCTCCCTGGGTCTGGTCGCCGAGGGCGGCTCCTCCCGCGCGTTGGTGCAGCGCCTCGGCATTTCCAAGGCCAACGAGGCGCTGATCATGAGCAAGCGCATCACGGTCGACGAGCTCCTGCACACGGGCTACGTGAACAAGGTCTTTGAGTGCGGCAAAGGCGAGGACGCCAAGTTTAGGGATCTGGTCTTGAAGGAGGTCGATGACTGGCTCGGGGAGCACTTGATTGGGGACAGTTTGACGGGGATCAAGGCGCTGATTCGACGGCCCGAGATGGATGCGATGGATAAGCAGAACTCACAGGAGGTGTTTGCGGGCATCGAGAGGTTTATGAAGGGCATTCCGCAAGAGGAGTTCCGCAACATTGCGAGTGGTGAGAAGAGGCACAAATTGTAGTAAAAGCCTGCTTGTGAGAAATGCTCTCTGCGAGATTGGCTCAAGGACGGAAGATGGAGTGCAACTTTAGATTATGAAGTCCATTCGTGCGATCTAGAACACATCTCTTCGTACATTTGAACGGGGGGGGGGGGGGGGGGGGGGGCGTTGAGCTGGGTATCTATACATTATGAGAGCAGTCCAAACAGTAGGCTAGTCTTCTTGTGGTAATCCTGTGACAATTTTGTGATGCGCGACCGAGCATCATCGTTGTCCAAGCCCGTGCGTTCGTACAGCTTCTCTTCCAAGCCCTTGAACTCGCTGTCTTTGCCCTCCGGGCAGGCGTCGAGGTAGCAACGCAAAAGACAGACGTCGAAAAGCCATTGGATGCAGAGGTCGCGACGTTGTTGTGAAAGATCCTCCGTCTCCGTAGGCTGTGGTGGCTCGCCGGTTTCCTTCGGCTTCTCTACTGCGTCCCCTTCTTCTTCTTTTTCCTCTTCTTCTGTAGACTCTTCGCCCCTCTCTTCACCCGACGCCTCTCCGTTCTCTACCTTCTTTTTCTCTTCCTCCGTCTCCGAGGCCGTGGCCTCAACTGTCTCGTCACTGGTCTCGCCATTTGAAGCCTCCGAATCATTGGCTGCGACCGCCTCCAGCCACTTTTCACAGAGCTGCTTCCTGAGATGCGTCTTCATTTTACCCACGGCTACAGCGCTCCATAGGTCCATGCCCGCATCACCCATTTCCGTCGAGATATCCCTCAGGAACCGGAACATCCTGGGCGATGGCTGCGTGGGGAGCTCGGGATTACCTTCCCACAGCGGTCGACCTATAACGGTCTTTTGCGTCAAGCCCTTACTGGCGAAAGTCTCCAACGGCTTGGCCGCGACAGTGATTGCGAGCTTTTCGTGGAGGGACGGCACCGCGGCCAACCCAAAGCCCTTCACTGCATCCAGTTTGGGAAGTCCCTGACGAACGTCCCGTAGGATGCGGAGTAGGTACATTGCCATCTTGCCGCTGTTGGACGCCTCTGCCCTCGTCTGCCAAAGACTCGCGAGCTTCTCGTCGAGATCTTTGAAGGCCTTGGCAATTGTGGCATCGAGTTTCTCGTGGAGTAATCTCGGGTCGTCCTTGCTAAGAAGCTGCTGCCGCGCCTCAATGGTCTCTTCGTCCTCAATCTCGTCAATGTCGTTATCCCAACGCTGTCTACGAAGCTGCTCCACCACCTCGCCGACCTCGTCGATGACATGTCGCCACGACTGGAACCCGTTAACAGCTTTGGAGACCGAGTCGTTCCGGCCGTACAGACGCGCAACTAGGTCCTGGAGAAAGTAATCTGCTCCATTGTTCAGGTCGATATCGAAGCTGCGTACGTTCCATAATTCGACGGGCTGATCTGTCACACCGTCCTGCCAAGAATCCAGAGTCGCCGACACCTCCGATCCGATGAGATGTAACTTGTTGACCTTGACCTCGAGAACGTGAAGCATGTGTCCGTTGATTGCTTCGCGCAGCTCGTCGAGCATCTCTGAGGGATCAAAGCCTCTCGCCTTCCCACCCTCACGAATCCAGAGCTGCAAGACGCTGGTACGTAGCTCCGTAATAGCTTTGAACTCCGTCATTCGTTCCATCGTCTTCTTCAGTCCCTCGATGAGCATTTCACCGCCCTTCTTCGCCCAGCTGAAAAGCATGTCTCGCGCTTGAGGTCCATCCAAGTCATCGTGTCGTATGAAGGGTGTAAAGTATTGGATGTCTTCTCCGCACCATCTTCCGTAGATATCCAAGCGCAGAACTTCGAGGTTCTTGAGTGATGCATCCGCGAGGAGGGGGCTTTTCTTCAGGCCAGAAAGGGCGTCGGATAACTTGAACGGCACAAGGGCCTGGACATCTAGCAGTGTTTTCGTGTAAAGACTCAGACTCTTGAGAACATCTGCCGTGCCCCTTTGTCGTTCGTTGTCCTCGACATCGAAAGCCATAGCCATAGCTGCACCTCTGACGCGGAGGAAGTGTTTGACGACATCGCGGGAGCCGGAGCTGGTGGCCAAACTGTAAGCGCACAAAGCCTTCAGTACATCCTGTTGCTTGACGGTATCCCCGGCCTTCTCCATCAACCCTTCAATGTTGCGCAAAAGCCTTCTTCTCAGTCCGCCGAGGCCCTTCTTCGCAGCCTGGATACCATGCTTAACGTCCTCATCCAGGGCTTTCTCTTCTCCAAGGCTTTTCACCAGGAGTCTGCTAAGCACCAATGCCTTGCTCGCCAGCACCACTCTGTCCCCCCTGCTCAACTCCATATTGCCAGCTCCAGACCCCTTAAGTACGCGTCCGACGACGAGCCCGCACGCTTCGAGCAGTTTGGCCCTGGCTGCGACGCCCGCGTTACCGCCGCTTATGTCTTTCATGCTCCCCTCGAAGCTGCTCAGACCGGTGACTTTGGATCCGACGACTCCCCGCCCGCAGCGCCCGCCCATGCGTCCCAGAACATGCTGCACGGCATCGTTATCCTTGCGCATTTGGACGATGGTGTCGGCGGTGCCGAGCAGATCGCGATATGAGCTGCCGACCTGCGTGCGCAGGCGGCTAGCTTTCTCATCGATTTCGACATGGAGAGACTTGTGGATCGCGCGGATCTGGGGGAGGGTGTAGTTGGAGGAGAAGATTTGGGCGGAGGAGGTTAAGGTCGAGAGGGCGGGGGTCGCCATCTTGGAGGTGGTGAAGATTCGGGTTATCGCGGGTGCATTGGGCACAGATCGAATCAATCTTTGTTCACGCTGTATTGTGGAGCTAGTAACTCCTTCGCGCAGGCGTTGCGCTTGCCTTGTGGCTGGTTTCTCGCAGATGAAGCGGTTGGTGGTGGAAAGATGCAGCGAAGCTGTTCTGGCCAGATGGATTTTGGTGGGGCCACATGTCTAGCCAGCTGTCTTGGAGCTTCGGTACCTACCTCTGTCGTATGTAGGCTGTGCATATCACTCACAGCAGGCCATATTGGGGCATCACTCGAATATCAACTCTTTGCGAAGCATTGACGCATGAAAACTTTTGATTATTTCCCCCAGGTGTTGCAAACTTTGGTGTGAAACTCCGATTGTGTTATTTGACCCAAACAGCCTACAGTTTCCTCGCTCTGACGATACCTGTAGTGATACCCGACAACTCTCCCGCGTAGCCGCCCTTGGGCTCTCCTCCCTTCCATACGGGCATCATGCTCCTCAACTTCTTCTGCTTCGCCTCATACATCATCCTCTTCTTCACACGCGGGTTGCGCACCTCCTTCTTGCGCTTTGGCGTGAGACCCTTGTTCTTCTCAATCGCGTACGTAATCTTACGCTTGCCGTCCTCCCCGATAACCTCCTGCTCCACAATGCGGTCCGTTTTGCTGGCAGCCGCAAGGGCCTCTTTGTACGCCTGCTTCTCATCCTTCTTCTTCTTGGACTTGGCGGCAACCATGTCGTAGTACTCCTCGTCTCCGTTGTCGCGCAACGCGGCCGCCGTCTTGGCGTCCTCTTCGTCGCTGGCGTCGTCGCCGAGCTCCGCGCCGTACTTGGAGCCCTTCTGACCACGACGCTCGGCCTCGGCGTTGAGGCGGGCTTGGCGGTCCCTGAGACGCTCGCGGTAGGGAATGTCGTGGTCTCCGCCGGCGTCGCGGCCTGCGTCCGTCCGCTTCATGGCCTTCTGCACGATCTGCGAGGTGTAGAAGCGCAGAGACTTCTTCCGGGCGGCCTTGTCGGCAGCAGTACGGGCGTCGAGGGCTTCCTCCTCGCCGAAATCGGAGTTGTCGTCCTCGGAGGCCTTCTTGATAGCCTTCTTCGCCTTCTTGCTCTTCTTGGACTCCTTGATGAGGTCGTCGAGGTCGGCGAGAGAGTCCTCCACGGCTTGGGCCTGCTTCTTTTTGGCCTTGGAGGCCTTTTCGAGCTTCTTGAGTCTCCGGGCTTCTTCTCTCGCAGCGGCGAAGGCGGCTTCGTCGTCTTCGGCTTCGTCGGCGATGGGTTCCTCCTCTGAGACTTGTATGGAGCCAACTGGTTGCACAGGCATTATGGTCTTAACTTGTTGCCATGCTTCGCGGCACTCGAGGAGAGTCTCCATGACTTCGTGGTCGCGAATCTCGGCGGGACTAAGTGTCTTCTGTGTTGAGGAATCGTCGCGCGATGGTGATGTTAGGATAGCGAAGTAACTGGCGAGCGCGGCAACGTAGCAGCCGAGAACCCAGTACTTGACCGCCTCCAGCGATTGACCGGACTTCCCGTTTGCTTCCTTCTTCAGAGTGACCAGCTGCGGTTGCAGTTCTTGGAACTCATTGACAAGATGCTCGAACTCCGGGTATTTACTCTGTAACATTTTCCTGCGCTCTTCCGGGCCCATGTCGTCTGTGATCTCGATGTCCTTGAGCACCTCGGTGACAGTCTCGTGTTCCTCCTCCTCATCGGGTTTGGAGGTTTGCCACTCTTCCTCGTCGAATTCGTCAAGTCCAAAGTCCTTGTCGGACATCTTGGACAACTTCTTTTTCTGCAGGCGCATGGCTTCAATCTCCTCCCCGCGTGCTTGGTCCTCGGTCTCGGGCTGATCGGCGTTGTAGTACTCCCCTTTGCCCCAAGCCTCATTCATTTCGTCATCTTCTTCACGGGCCTCCTCATCGGATTCGGGGGCAGCCTTGGCCTTCTTGGATTTGCGGCTGGCCTTCCTTGTGTCTTCCTCTTCGGAATCGCCATCGTCAAGATCCAATACCTCCTCGTCCGAGTGTTCTAAAAAGGCCTCTTCCTCCTCATCTCTCTTCCTCCTTTTGGACTTCGGACCATCGTCGAACATGATCTTATCGCGGTTCGCGAAGTACTCGTCTTCGGAATCTGCAACATCTTCGTACGTGGTGATGGGACCTAGGCGAGCGTCGGCGGGGTCGAGCTCCTTGGGGCCGCTGCGCGCGGGCGCGGACGCCTTTCTCTTCTTCGCCATGTTTCACACCGACTTTGCTGTGCTCTGGTAGACGGTGGCGGATTGAGAGGGGGCCAAGGACGTTGTCGCGAAGATATGCTGGCGCGGGCAGTGATGGGACAGATACTCGGTGCCTCCGCGAGCTGCAAAGAAAAGTTCCTCGCACAACTTTTTAGTGGAACCCGTTGATTGCCCATTGGCGGGAGAATGCTAGCCAATAGTGGGGTTGGATCTGTCAGTGCTCACCTCAATCCTTGCCTCGTTCGTCTCGTCTGCTCAAGAGCCTTATCAACCTTTGTGGACTTGCATGCTCTTGGATTTTTTTTGATTGTTGGTATACTGCAGTAACTAGGTTAAGTGAGATTTTTACACGAAAAACCAGGAAGCTCAACTTGGTAAAGGTTCTCTGGTGGTTCCGACGCTTGGATGCGTTGCAAGAAGATTGATGGACACAGAACTTACCAAGCTTGTTGGCAGTATAACGCAGGCTATGTAACGACATCCATGGACAACATCAGGGATTTCTTGGACGTTGACAATTTCCTGGCTGAACAACGTCCCCGAGTCTTAAAAGGCCGGCTCCGTCCTGGCCCAATAATGAAGCTACAGTAAGGTACCTTACCAGGGGAAAGTATCAAGGGACCCCACTAACGCGCGGGAAGCCGATTTGCGAACCTGCCGGGTGTGTGCTTAATTTCTCCTACCCTACTTAGGAACCTAGCTTCCTTGAGCTCCTGTACTCCCGGACTGGCCACTGAGAAACTTTCAGTCAGCTCGCCGACGAAGCCGAAGGCGATCTCTCAGGCCATTTACTCCCATTCCGGCTGCCGGTCCGAATCTCCCTTCGTTCTTTACACAGCATGGGGCTCGCATCGCAAGTCCTGTGGGTAGCCTTACCCGGCCTCGCTGCTGTTCTCCTTGCGTCCGCCATGGGTCTCTTCAATTGGAAGAATTATATGCCCGTTGAAGGCAAAGTAAGTCGATTCTCGCCCGTTCCCAGATTCGGCAATGATCTCGAACACATCTGACACATAACTCTCCAGACCATCCTTCTGACGGGCGCGTCGGAGGGAATGGGTCGCAGCGTCGCCATTCAGCTCGCCGCAAAGGGCGCGAACCTCGTCCTCGTCGCACGCAACGCTGCCCGCCTCGAGGAGCTCGTCACCGAGTGCAAGTCTGCTGCCAAGAACCCCTCGACACAGCGTTTCAAGTTCCTCACCGCCGATATTACCCTCGAGAACTACGCCGCACCCCTCCTCGCCGAAGTCAAGGCTTGGAACGGCGGCCGCAGCCCAGACATTGTGTGGTGCATCGCCGGCATGGCCAGTACTGGGTTCTGGATCGAGACGCCGTTTTCGCAGACGCGCCGCAACATGGACGTCAACTTTTACGGCACGGCGGAGATGGCGCATGCCATTCTGAGGGAGTGGCTTGCAGTGGACGCGCCTGTGGAGGACGACCCGAAGCACCTGATAATGACTACGAGTGTGGTTGCATTCTTCACTGTGGCGGGTTATGGACCGTATGCATCTTCCAAGTGGGCTATACGTGGTCTTGCGGATACGCTTTCGCAAGAGTTGCTGCTGTATCCGCAGAACGTCAAGATTCATGTGGTGTTCCCTGGAACCATTACCAGCCCTGGGTTGGAAAATGAGAACTTGACCAAGCCCCAGATCACGCACCAGTTGGAGGAGCTCGACCCTGTCCAGTCCCCTGAGGAGGTTGCCAGAATGTCTATCAAGGGTCTGGAGAGGGGAGACTACTTCGTCACTGTTGCGTTCTTGGGGAGCTTGATGAAGTGGAGTGGCCTTGGAGGCTCGCTTCGGAACAACTGGGTCTTGGACACGTTCATGATTTGGGTTACCTCATGGGTCTGGGTGTTCATGCTGCCTGACTTGCTCAGACAATGCAGGAACTATGGCAAGAAGCACGGCCATCCCGCTACGTACCCGAAGCCCAAGCTGAGCTCATGAGAAGGCACATATTGCAGCCGAGGCAGTTGATACCCTTAATTAATCATTCGAAATAATTCGCAGCTACTTCGGTCATAAAAATTGCGACTTTGCGTATCCTTAACGGAAGCAAAGTCGGGTAGAACACATTACCTGAGAATCATTTATCCTTCGACCCGGACTGGACAGCACGGAACGAGCTGCTTGATTTCAGCCCAATCTTTACTTCTTACCTCTTCCTTTTGTCATTATGTTTGCTTTACTTGTCGGTGCCGTTGCTGTTGCTAAGGCTATACTATTGGGCCTATGGCGCTTGGATACAGCGATGCGTTAGAGAGGCCTGTCCAAGCCAGGTAGAAATTTAAAATCAGCGCCAGGATGAAGCCTCAGTATGGACGCCTAACGAATTTGATTTCGTCCAGTAGCAAGCAGACGCTCTTCTGAAATTCCGCTGTAACATGTCTTGACGATCAATTCCATATAAGACCTGGCAGTTGGCAGGAAACCCGAAGATGTTATTTCCCCCATCCACGGGCGCATCATGATGTTGGAGCCATGCATCACCCAGAGTCTCGAGTAGGATCCGATCTGATTCGATGCTGTTATCCTTACCTTGTTATTAAGTACAAGTGAATACACAAACCAAAACACAACCATCTACCCGTGAGAGCCTCTTAAGTGAGCCCTATGCAGTGTGGCTGAAGCTGACGAGGCTGAACTACCACAACTCACCCTACTGCATTGGCCTGACTGAGATCAAACCCGCAGAGGAAGAATGCAGACTTACATATTGGCGAGGCAGCTAAATATGGTGTGGTAATATTCAATCGGGGACCCAACACTATCATCACTGCACTGTTCCCGAGAAGAAAATGGACTTGCGAATGGATTTCGCGAGACCGTTTTGGTGATCACGGAGCGCTGTAGCTTGCGCTGCGTCCATGAGAAGACAGAGTCAGTGTTTCTAGCTGCAAGTACCTATCGAACTTTCACTGGATTCTTTATGAAGAAACGGTTAGTTTGGGGTTGCTCAAAGATATGGCGATCGTGCTAATGATGGCATTGGCTGGAAAGAACACAATAATCAGGTCGCAAACCTAGTTGAATTCCATATTGCCCTTCCAACAGCACTGATTTAAAGAGCCGCAAGAATTATGTCGCGTCCTTTCTTCTTTCATGACAAAAACGGGCCGTTTATTTAGCAATGGATATGTATGAGAACACGGAAGCGAGACAGGAACCTGGGAAAGGGTCAGATCACTGGATAAACGAGGGCGACAGGACATAAGCGTTCAGACGGTGAAACCCTCTCACATTGTTCGTCACTTCTGCAGTGTGGTGATGCTAATTTGGGAAAGAAACCCCCAAGTACCAACGTCCTACCTACCCGACCTTCAAGGTCCGGTTCCAAGCTGTTTGCCAGCTGGTCCGTAGGCCTGCCAAGCAGCTCACATGTAGGGTAGCAGCTGCACTCCGAAATAAATACAGAGGTAAGCACCATGGGCGAAGATTGAGTTCTGATATCTACACCCATTCTCCAACCAATCCTATATTGCCTCTTCGTAGAAGTATCCGTTACGGCATCATTCATCCTCTCCTATCATGTCAAACATCACACTCAGATTAAACGTCTCTGATCATTTCAAACCCACGAACCATCGAGCAGCAAGACCACACCTCGGCCGTGCTGGCCTTCGGGGTCCTGAGCCGAGTATTGCAGACTTCGCAGACTTCGTCAAACTCGCCAGAGACATCGTCAACGACGAAATTCACGAGGATGTAAAGAATAGCGTGCGGCAATCCGCCACGACAGCCTTGGAGATAGCCACCGTTACGATCGCCATCCTGATACTGCTCATTCTTATGGGCATTTTCTTATTGACGGCAGTCAGGTCCAGGCAGTGCAGGATGCGGGAGAGAATCTCTAGCTCGACCGATGCTGCCGTGAAGGAAGGTCAGTACAAAAGAGACATTATAGGCACCCATTGAGAAGAATCGAGGCAACAACCACCTCCTGCTCGCTGCGTATGGTTACGACTGGGCTCAACACTAGGCAGTGCTCAGAGAGCTTGTGCAACTCGAAACCAACAACAACAAGGATGGGCTTGAAGGTTGGCAACGAGTTGGCGCTTTAGCCGTTCACCCACGACTGGCAAGCACGAAGTCTGTAGGAGGCAGTCGACGAAAGCCCCTAAGACGACGAAGTCGATTTGGAGAGGCTGAAATTACGGCAAATTGTCTTGGGTTCTTCGTGGCGGACACTTAGAAACCTCGAAACACAGCCCCATCACAATGCTTCCGGCAGCTTATGAACCTGCAACACACGTGTGGAATGGTTTGAAAAAGGTAGACAAACAAAGAAAATGACTCTATTCCCATCGCTCTTCCCCATCCTAATCTAGCTTTGCCGACTCCAAAAAGGATGATCGCAAGGGGAGCTCGTACCGGCTCATAGCTCCCCAGCGAGCTTTAAGCGCTCGTGTGACGTAGTTGGTTTTGTACAGCGTTCTGTCTCCCCGGTCGTTCGAGGTTCGTATCCGTTCTTCCAGGTCATATTTCGACCATTATGGCACCTATGCCTGCTTCTTGATCTCCCTAGCGGCCTGCTTCAAGCTAGAGTTGCACTCCTCATATGCACGTCCAGCTCCGAAACCGACACCGATGAACGCCGGCCACGCTCTGCGCTTGAATAGGAGGACTGAGAAGACGACGCCGAAGCCGAGTCCGAGGGTGGACTTGACGAGAAGGTTGGATAGGCAGTGGTCCCACTAGACAGTCGTATGTTAGGATCAACACAATCGAGGGGCTCGTTTCGGGTCGAGAATGTGGGGAGTTAGCTACCTTCTCGTTGAGAAGTGCCTCACTGACAGGTCGCGCAACAGCGCTCGAGGGAGGGGGAACGGATTTCTCAGCCATGGTCGTCGTCGGTAGCCCTGGAAGGCTCTTCGTTAGCATCAGTGAGTTCAAGTACAGCTCCGAAAGGCAAAACTCACGCAATTGACTCGATGCGCAATGGTGTCGGTCCGGGTCGGGAGCTTCAAATGTGGAATTGGTTCAAGCGATGTTTTCGGAGACTCCCGGCAAATTGATGTTGAACAACCGAGGGCGGTGAAGCTCGGTGAGAGACTCGGTGACCACATTTATTTAAGTGGGGCGGCAGAATCCCGAAATTTTGGCAAAGCTCCAGCCAGAGACCGCGGGGAGTTGCGACAGACTTGCGAATTCAACAGCCTAAAGAAGTTGCCTTTTTTTGTGGAGGTCTACTAAGCCGTTCACTTGTCATGGATGTGGAAATGACGGACGCAAGTCCCAGTCGGTCTGCCGAGACTGTTGTGAGTCCATTTATCCCGATGCGCCTTGACTGCCAGACTGACAAACGCTCAAGACGGCAGACAGGGACTTGATTAAGACGGTACGGTCCCTCGATCAGACCGGCCCCGGAGCCAATGGCGACAATCTCGATCGAGTATGGAAACAACTTACGGCAACTGGACAAAGCCAGTTCTCTGCGGCCGAAGAAAGCGTTTTGCGATGGCTTCTCAAGACAATGAAAGCAACCACTGACGAAGCCGAGACCGTGCGACGATTCCCCTTGACCTGGCGCATCCTGGGCTGCGCTTTCCAGAGAATACCACTGTTCTCCCTCGCAAAGTCCCTCGCCGACCGAAAATTCATGGCCGTCCTCCAGCAAACTTTGAAAGGCGTCGCGAAGCCTGAACTCGAGACCAAGAACTCCGAAGACTCCGCGTCCAAGAAACGGAAAAGAACCCGCGACGCAAAATTTGATCTACGCTCTTTGAAAACCTTTGAGGGTTGCATGTGGACTGGCGACGCCGTCTTTGGTGCTTTGAAAGTTCTACTAGCGCGGCTGGATCCGGCGGCGCAGTGGTCTGCTCATGACAGGATGGGAGCAGAACATATCAAGGCGTTGTTCGCGCAGCCCGCCGCCGACGTCGTGGAGTATCTGGCGCCTTTGCTGTCTCTTTGCGACTGCTCTCTGTCGATTTCTGATGCGGAAACATTTGAGGCTCAGGAAACATGGATCAGTGTCTTCTCTGCGACGTGGGATCTCCATCTTCAAGGCAGCGCTGATGCTCTCGAAGTAGCGACGCATTTTTCGCGGCCTTCCTTTTCAATTCTGGGCAAACTAAAAGAAGCGGCAGTTCCCAATGACCAAGTTGCCAAGCTCTGGAAGCGCGACCTTGAAAAGTTTTTGCAGCGCAATCTCATCCTTCCCGCCAGGTCGGCGTATTTCAACAAGAGTGACCTCGAAATAGTCACTCGAGCGTTCAGCATGGTGCAGATTATTGCATTCACATCGGTGCCCATTTTCTACGGCTTAGTTTCTTCGGCGCCGCAAGTCGTGGGGGGGCTTGCAACCACGAAGGCCAACGAAGCTTGGTTGCAGGAAGTCTTCAAGCTGTCCGAACGTGCAAACAGAGAATTATCAGCCGTGGAAGCGTCGCGTGTTATGGGTGCTATTCTTGAGGAGGCTATCGCGAACAAGAGTTGCATTGCTCTGGAAGACCTGCGCGCGGTCTGTGACACCTATGCTCTCCCTAGCAGCTCGAGCGGAACTGACTGGCGCCTCCTTGCACTCATCGCTGAGTGCGATGCGGACGTTTTCCAGCAAGCCGACGAGGGTTTTGGGCTCTTCGACCAAGTCTGTGATAGAATTACTGCAGCTGGTGCCGAAGCCAACGAAGAGACTGTGAACAAGCTGATTGTGTCGCTGATCGCTGGCTTTGTAAATGTCCGCGATTTGTCCACCTTTTTGAAGAAGTGGTTTGGGCAGATGTCTAGATTTGAAGACAAGGCCTTGCGCTCCGGAAATCGACCAGTCTGGTTCACCAGCGTGCACCGGAATCCAGCACTTATTACTGGCATTGAGAAGTCGATGACGACCAAGCAGTTGACCAGCCTGCTGCAGTGGGTCGAAAGCGAGGGAAACCTTCGCCCAGCGGCAGTCTTTATTTTCCTCCACACCATTGCCACTGCCATTACCAAGGACGATTTTTCCGATGCAGTTGGCACTCGTTTGTCCGATCTGGTGCTTGAAGTATGGTCAGCTGGCAAAGTTCCCTCTGACATTCGCTCTTTACGGTGGAGGATTATCTCCAAGACGTTATCGTGGGTGGATTACGAGGCGTCCATCAAGCTTTGGGACAGTGTCCGCTCCGATCTCACAAAAGCACTGCAGAAAGCCAAGTTCGAAGACGAGGAAACCTGTGAAGCACTAGAGTGCGCGTACCATTTCTGGTTGTCCATGCATCCTGAAGGGCGTTATCAGGCTGATCTTGCTTCCCTCCTCACAGTATTCGTGGAGAGACTGTTGAAGAAGGTAAAGGTGGATGACGTGAAGGGTTTGTTGGAGTCGACCATGCCAATGCCGGATCCTTCGAACGTGCCTAAGTTCTGCGTGGAGTACCCTCTAGCTGCCTCGAGATTCGTTTCTCTTCTTTCGAGATCTTCCAGCCGATTACCAGACTACCTTGAACGGATCCTTGGTGGCAAAAGCGACAGCGAATTGCGTATGGCAAGCGCGCTTGATGCAATCTTCTTAAACGAGAACAACCTTCGCGACCGAAAGCTGACTGCTGGGGTTATCGACTACGCAATTGAAGCAATCGCCCAGGTTTCCGGCAAGTCTTTCCCATGGACTGAAAAGAGAAGCAGATGTGCTATGATCGAGTTGTCGAGAGTGCCTGATGAGGCATTCACAAGACAACAAAGGGAGCACATTATGGAAATCCTGATACCAAAGGTTGAGGCCGCCAGATCTCTCAGCCCGTCGGATTGGACCCTAGTTCTAGGCCTGCTCGGTAAGATCATGAGAAGGCCGACATTCTACCAGAGCATGGCTTTCGCCGACCTCCACAAGATTGCTGCTCTTTTGAAGCCAGCTTGCAAGGACCACGATTCAAGAGTGGCTATGGGACTGTCCCAGCTACTTGACTACTTGTCGACCGAAACGATTCAACTAGTAAACGACAACCAGGAGTACCGCACGCAGTATTTCGACAAGGTTTCTGGAGTTGTGAAGGAGGTGGCTAGTGATGGATCATTTGTTCAGATGACCTTGCTCAAGGCACTTCTCTCTGTCGTGATACCCGAAGCTGGCGTCAAGGAAAAGGCCTCACTCTTTGATGTCGAAGAGGCCGTGTCGGCACTGGGACTCATGGTCCAAGAGGCTTTGAGCGACTTTGGGAAGGCGTGGCGGAAGCAAAAGGTTGACAAGTCCTTGGTTAATCGGGTTTTGATTGCCCTTGACGCTGCTGAAGCTCTGCCGGACACTGTTTTTGCGCAAATGAAGGTGAAGGTCTCTCAGTTGGAAGAAGCAAGCCAACAGGCTATCACCAGCGGGTACTTGAGCGGTTGGAAGCTGCGGTCCTTTCTGCTCAAGCGTTTCCCGTCGCAACTCGCGGATTCTCGCCCGAAATCTTTCAACAACCTCTTCACCACCGCCATGTCTGCGCCTCTCGCCAGCGGATCGGCCCCGGATCCCTTGGCCGACTTCAACAGACAGTCTATCCTAGAAGATTGTGTTGATGCTGTTATTGCTGGTATAGATCATAATGGAAAGGTTGCATACGTCCAGAGCCTTCTCGAGGGCGTCGAAGGAGACTCTATCGCCAAGACTAGCGTCTCGACTGAGGGACAACTCCTAGCAATCCGTCGTGTCATCGCTCAGATGACGGGTGAGTTTCGCTCTGACAAGTTTATAGCGCAAGAGCTCACACAAAGTACAGAAGCACCGGTCGGGCTGGAGAAGTCGAAGACCTTCGACCTTGCTACAGCACATGGCAAACTCATCAGATACCTCACTAAGACGAAATCCGTCCGCGAATTCGTCAGAACGGTCGAAATCCTCCAACAACTCCTGGATGTGAAGTCCAACTCCATGACCCAGTGGAACATCGAGACAACCCTCAGCACAGCTGCCGTTATTGTAGCAACTGACCCCGCCAACCTCCTGGATGCTTCCCCGAGCGCTTACCAGTGGCTCTGCAAACTCATCCAGGTTGTCATCAAGAAACACCGTCTCCGCCTCGAGGGCCACTACCACATCCTCGTAGCCACCCTCGAGGCCCTCCTCGGTGTTCTAGCCCGGCAACAAATATCAGCGTCGATACGCGCCAAGCACGCAGCGCATTTTACCCGACTCGTGACCCTCGTCTGTGAGCCGGCCGCCGCGGCAGTATCCCGTATTCAACACCTGAGTGCGCTCGACTCTGCTACCGACGCGGCGAAGAGATCTGCCGGTAGACACATGTACCTGGTCCTCATGGCATATGTCAAGATGCAGCTCGATGTTGACGTACCGCGTGATGTTCGAGAGGCCCTTGAGCCGGGAATGAATTCCATCTTCGATATTTCGCCCCCCGAGGTGAGGAAGATTCTGAACGATAGCATGGACGCTAGTGGAAGAGCTATCTTGAGGGAGATGTATAGGAGGTATACCAAGTTCGGAAAATGGAGCGGTGTGTAAGAGAGGGGGACGACTACGGGCGACGTAGGCTGTCTGCAAGATACCCTACAAATAACAAGCATTCTGCCACACTGTCTTGGTGTTGCCTCATGATAGGGATTACCTATGCGCTGATATATTCTTCTCAGAACCGGCTATTCCGAGCGACTGGACAGGTTCATCGTGATGCTGATAATTCTACGTTATTGTCTGAAGATCAGCTGCTAAAGCAGTGGCAGCAGAATGATTTTATGGTCTGATTTATTCAGATCTAGCAGTCTCAGTTCGTCTTCGCATACTCCTGTCGTGTCGATTATCAGTGTGGCCTTCCTGAGGTTCAAACATTTGAAGCAATACAATAGGATAGTTAGCAACAGGAAGCATTAGCGGCACACGGAGAGATATTCGGGTTGGATTGCAAGTCCCAGGTGACAGTCTTTCAATTGCAATCGACTTGCTCTACTTAAGTAGCTGAGCTCGATTCACAACATGTGCGTTTGACGATAAATGACAACTGTTTGAGCCTGCGTACTGAGCAAGGCCCCCTGCACAGTCACCTTTGAATTGACTTTCCAATGCAGATGAAGTCTGGCAATCCAACGTTTTTTGAACCTGCAAGCGTCAAAGCACCGGCCCGGGAGTTGCAAGTAGCTCGGCGATTGGAATTGCAGTCTCCGATGTGCTCCACAGATCCGAAGAACCGGCTCTGACTTGTTGAAGACCGAGACATCGGCTTTCCTTGTCTAACCAACAAAGGAGGAAATAATTTCAGACAAGATTTCGTAAACTAATTCACCCCTGATTCTTAAAGTACCTTATGTCGCCTTCATATTCCCTCCCGTACCCAACCAACGGTCGAGTCAGGTTCTGAAGGTAATCCCAACATCTGGATGAGTTGAAATCCGTGAACTACCATTGGACGAGAAGATAAAGCTCCCTGAGCTGACTAATTTCTCACTCCAAGAGTACCCCAATTGCCGCCACCCACCGCCCAGCACCTTTCACATCATAAGCTCCTACCCCTACCTTACCCGGAGAGTGTATCCTCAAATCTCTCAGCAGAAAACCCGTCCTCTCCGCTGGCCAAACATCCGCCACGCGCCGTCCACACCAGCAACCGATATGATGGCAGCACCGCTCCGATGCATACATGCGCCTTCGAGCGCAAACGTCTTCGTCCAACTCGCGCGCCGCACCGCACCCACAACGTCCTCGGCCCCGGTCCCGATCCTTTCGGTTCTACTCCCGAGATGGAATTCCTCCACTCCCACGAAAAGCGATAGCGCCACCCGGAGATGCAGCGCCGAGACTATGTCGACGGGGGGTAGGATGGTGGCACAAAAGCTTGCTCGGAGAAGCGCCGCGCCACAGCAGATTCGAAAGTTTACGGCTTCGGCAGCGAGGAGGCAAACTAGATGCGTATACAACCCGCAGAAGGACAAGGATGGCAAGGAGATGGTGCTTGAGATTACGGACCGGGCGGGAAAGGTGCGCTATTACATCGACGATTGTCCCAGGTGCATGGCTAACGTGGGAGAACAGCGCCTCGCCGACATCATGAAGAAAGACAGCAACCCGAACCTTGCGCTGAGGATACAAGTCGAGAGTGGCGGCTGCCACGGCTTCCAGTACCTCATGAGCCTCATCACCCTTCCCGGTACCGAGAACGTGGAGGACTGGTCGCAGGTCGTGGGCGAGGAAGATACCGTGTTCCAATATGTACCCGACGGCGCAGATCCTTCGAGTGCGACGTTTGGAGGCCCGAAGGTGGTTATCGACGAGTCGTCATTGGATTTGCTCAAGGGCAGTAAGGTGGACTTCACCATGGAACTCATCGGCTCCCAATTCAAGATCACGGACAATCCGTATGCCACGAGCAGCTGTGGATGCGGGACTAGTTTCGATATCAAGATCTAAAGCATGAGTCAGCAGATGGGGTATTACTTATACAACGTTTCGGGTGGGGGGGAGTGCGATTTGTACAGAATAGCGCATGAGGTGGATGTTTTGCTCCAACACGAGTGTCGAGACTGGTAGCACGCGGGGAGGCAAGTCACAGTTTACAGACATACACTACTCTTTAGATGAGGTTTGCATTGCTACTCGTAGGACATGGACGGATGACGAATCCAGGTGTTGTCAAATGATCAATTCACAAGCTTTCCCTTTTTGTGATTATCAACGCCATGCAACCATGCCAATCATGAAGTAACCCTTGGTATTCTCAAATCCTGCCGAAGCCCGAGTAACTAGACAAACCCTGCCAAACCGCGAAATTTTGTTTCAATAACCCACAACCACTGCGACAAACTTAGTTCATTTGGCGGATGAGAGCGTTGATCTTGTCCTCGCGGTTGCCAAGGTCACCACCCTCGATGAAGTGCTTGAACTTGCGGGGGCGGAAGCCACCGGTGGGGTTGGAGAGCTTGAAGGGCCAGAGGAAGTTGGAGGCCTGCTTGAAGTTGGGGCCGACGGTGTAGATCTCGTGGATCAAGTCTTCCATGCAGACGATGCCGTACTTGCCGAGGTTCTCCTCGATGATGGCGTTGTCGGTAAGGGCGACGCGCTGCTTGTTGATCTTTCCGTAACCGCGCTTGTAGATGAGCTCCTTGACGGACTTGAGGTTGGGGTAACCGTAGGCAACCCAGGGCTCGATGACCTTGATCATCTCGGTGGTGGCCTTGGTGACCTTGATGAAGACACCGTTGTTGATCTGGAGGAGACGGAGGAGCTGGAGGATCTTGCGGGGCTTGGGGGCGATCTTGTTGATACCCTTGATGCGGACCAAGAAGATCAGCTTGGGCTCGGCGGGAACGTAGGCGGAGTCGTTCTCGCGGGCGACGCGGGAGAGGCGAATCTTCTCACGCTCAGCATCGCGGTACTCGGTGATGTACTTCTCGGCGCGCTTGAAGATGACGCCACGCTTCTCCTTGTTGGCCTTCGGTGAACATGTTAGCAACTGATGCGAGAGAAAATATTCTTGTAATGAAGTAGTAGATTCGCGTAGTGTCAGACCCGAAAGAAGGTTAATTTCCAACAGCATGGACCGTAGTCTAGTCGTGAAGGTATGTTATGCATCATGATGGAAGGGGGATTGAAGAAAAGCTGAAATGAACCTACAGCCTTCTTCTTCTCGAGAGCGGAGGAGCGCTCAGCGCGAGCCTTCTCCTGAGACTTGCGCTTCTTGAGAAGGGTCTCCGGAACCAGAACCTGGTTGGAGGTAGGAACGGACCTGTGGATGAAGTCAGATTAGTACGCAGTCCGACATACTGCATGCAGCATTGAGAGCGCCGGTGCGAGAATTGTAGCTGAAGCGCGACATTCTCGCTGTGGCTAACTCGAAGAGATGGCTTTGATCGGTGAGCGGACAACGCAAGGGTGCTTTACTCTGCTTGAGAAGCAGCGACCTCGCTCGTCTTTCGCTCATCCGACAACACCTCGAACAAATCCATGTTCGAGACATAATCCGCGTAGACGATTGTGGCTAAGGCGTACTTTCCAGTGCGACCAACGGCCCACCTTGCGGCAATAGTTTTGAGGGAGAACGGGTTACCGTTCATCCCCAACACCCCAGACAACATCTCTCAATCCGCAAGCCATGTTCCAGGTCATGCTGAGAAGGAGGGAGAGGCCCAGGAGGGTTCGAGCTGAGTGCCAAGCTTTCACGACGAGGTGAAGCTCGGTCTCCAGCGAGAGGACCACGACAATCTGCAAGACATCGAAACCGACGATGAGGGAAGGGTATGCGAATGCTTCAGAAGCCCTGGTAAACATACGTAGCGGCGGCCATTGTGAAGGCTGGGTTAGTGGTTGTCGGCGGGAATTGACGTCGAAAACTGGTCGCTGAAGAAGCAAGAGGAAACGGGAAGGAAGGAGGAAGACGTCGGGGATCACGAAAGATTTTTAGTAGATTCTCCAAATTGCGCGGAGTGGGGCCAACGCTCGGGCCACACCACAAAAACTTGACCGTTCACCGCTCTCGCTCGCCTAGAAAAAAAGCTCGCTTAGGTAGGGTTTCCCAAGCCGCTAAGCCTCTATCGGCGTTCGGCCGCCATTCGCCGCTCGCGACCCCGTCAGGGCAATCCGTCCACTTTTTCAATGCGCTTGTGAAATTTCATTTGGAACGCGAGAGCGAGCGAAGAGCTTCTTTGCACCATTCCGACTAACCACCACCAAAGCAATTCGCGAAACACAGCAGCCACGATGCCTCCCAAGAAGACCACCCGTCCCGCCCAGGAGAACATCTCCTTGGGCCCCCAGGTCCGTGAGGGTAAGTCTCGAGAATCTCCTACATAGGAGATACCCTAGCGCCGGGGGACACAGCGATGTCATTTTATACAAGATGCATTTTTGGCTAACTACCCCGCCAATGCAGGCGAGCTCGTCTTCGGCGTTGCCCGTATCTTTGCTTCCTTCAACGACACCTTCGTCCACGTCACCGATCTCTCGTAGGTCTTTTCCGCACCGTTTGCTGTGTTCTGCAGACCGGGACCGACCCCCGGATATCTGCGAGCGCACAACTACAAGACATTTGATGGTTCGAGAAGGCTAACGTACTGGGTGATTCCAGCGGCCGCGAGACCATCTGCCGTGTTACTGGTGGTATGAAGGTTAAGGCCGACCGTGACGAGTCCTCCCCCTACGCCGCCATGTTGGCTGCCCAGGACGTCGCTGTCCGCTGCAAGGAGCTCGGCATCACTGCCCTCCACATCAAGATTCGTGCCACCGGTGGTGAGTTTTGACCTGCATCAACAATCCACCTCCGCGAACCAACTCTGACAAATCGCCCGCAGGTAACGGTACCAAGACTCCCGGCCCCGGTGCCCAGTCCGCTCTTCGTGCCCTGGCCCGTTCCGGCATGAAGATCGGCCGCATTGAGGACGTTACCCCCACGCCCTCCGACTCTACCCGCAGAAAGGGTGGTCGCCGTGGTCGCCGTCTCTGAGCGTCCGGTTGCTATCATTCATGGCCTGGGTGGTTCTGGGACAGGAGTGCTTGTTATTTGGTTTCTGGGTGGCATCGCGAAAAACGCGGGGAACGGCTATCTAGCCTGGTCTCCATTCTACGCACTGTGACATGCCTTCTGCTGCGGGCGACAGTATCTATCGTAGATAGAATAGAAACTTGCCAAACATGGCCTGGACTGAAAACTAAGGCAGCTCCTGAACCACACGAAACTGCGCGTCACAATTCTGTCGACCATGTGATGTGACAAAACACCTCCACAGGACGTTTGAGAGCTTGTGTTTTTCCAAACGTACCTCTCTGGTCTAATGCTGGATTTCTAATCTGATCTAACGCTATCGCTCTCTAAATGTCATCTTAATATAGACCCAAACTACGGCTTTGGAGTTTCGAAGACCTCTTCTGCATGTCTATGGATGCCAGTCCGACATATCGGCCCTTACTTGAAGCCAGGCTTCAATGACCACATGCCCCTACCAGTGCTACCTGTGCTGCCCTTGCTCAGGTTAGCCACCTTGTCCAACGCTGACTTGAACTCCTGACTCTGTCTAGCCGTTTGACAGTAGGGGTTGAAGTGATCGACCAGCATCTTGCTGGGGACCTTTCCTCCTTGGCGTCTGATGAAGGTCTGGATGAGAAGCACAAAGTCCTTCTCCCGTAGGTTCTTGTCTGTACCTGGAGTGACTGATCGCGAGCTAGTTCCGCTGATAGGCCGGCTAAGACCTTGTCGCTCAGCCAGACCGGCCAAAACCCCCGTCGAACTCGGTCCGCCGCGGCGCCTGTTGGCACCAGGGCGACCTCCATCACCGACCTCACCAGTCCAAGTAACGGTTCCGATCGGTACATTGCGGGCCTCCTCGCCAGCCCGACGGAGGTGAGCTGCTGCTTGAGCGGCGACTCTGTTGGCCTCGTATTGGTTCATGGCTTTGTCTGCTTGTGGTTTCTTGCCGTTCATAATTTGATCGTGCTCGTAAGCGCTGTCGACTGACCTGGCGAAGAGGTTCTCCGTCATGCGCTTTTCGTCATGGACCTCTTTGTCTTCCTTGTATTCTTCCATGGCAACAACGCCTGAGAGCGTTCTCACCGTATTGACTTCGTCGTCGGCCTTCGCCCCAACTGACGAGATAGGCACGGTATCCTTGGAAGGCGTGTCGTGCTGAGCCTCGAGGTTGTTGAATTTTACCTCTGCACCCTCAAAAAGCTTGCTTCTGTCGGCGCTAGCCATGCTATGGCCAGCCTCGCCAAAGCTGAATAGGTCATAGAGATCTGATAGGTCAAAGTTTGCTCGTTGTTTTGGGTCCTTTAAGACCTTATTAGTCATAAACTGCTTGAAAATCTGACGGTGGTAAATCTTCTCCTCGATAGAACCCGATGTCATCAACCGATAGATGGATACCGGCTTCGTCTGGCCCAGTCGCCAAGCCCGTTCGCGGGCTTGCATGTCAGTCGAAGGGTTCCAATCAGGATCGTAGATGATGATGCGGGTTGCTCCAGTCAGGTTAATTCCCAATCCTCCAGTTCTTGTTGTCAGCAAAAACACGTCAATCGATGGGTCGTTATTGAAGCGATCGATGAGAGGCTGCCTGTGCTCAATGGGCGTATCTCCGTCCATTCGGACATAGCTGACACCATCCATCTTGCCGATAAACTTTTCGAGAATGTTGAGCATTAGCTTCGTCTGAGAGAATAGCAGCGTCTTGTGACCAAAACGTTTCCATAACGGCAAAAGCTCATTGACCATCTGCAACTTTCCTGACTTCTGGGGATCTCCCCAATTGTAACTGTCGTCTCTCTTCAACCGCTCGTCTACCAGATCTGGGTGGTTGCAGATCTTGCGCAAGATGTCGATGCCATAAAGAGCCTTTCGTTTCTTCGTCATGATCTCTCCAACTGCATCAGACCGCAGAAACCGTTCGTATGCTGTCAGTTGGGATTGCGTTAATTTGCAGAAAAGAACTTGCTCTGTCTTCTCCGGAAGATCCGACGCCACATCAATCTTGAGTCGCTGCAGCAGGTATTTGCTGATCGTCTCCTTCAAAGTCGTGGCGCATTTTTCAGCCGTCATGACCTGAAGGTTGGTCGCGTTCGCATACCCACCCTGTTTGATAGGCAACTCGAACTGCGTCCTGAAGCTCACTAGCGTGCCCAATCGCATGGGGAAGATAAAGTCGAACAGTGACCACAACTCAGTGAGGTTGTTTTGGATCGGAGTGCCGGATAGGATCACCCGGTTCACGGTGTTGAGATGTTTGCAAGCCACTGTGATGTCTGCATTCGGATTGCGGATCTTGTGGCCTTCGTCGAGGATAGCATACCCCCAGGAGTGCGACAGCAGCTCCGCATCGTAAGATTGTAGGCCGGCGTAAGTTGTCACTAGGACATGCCCATGCTTCACGACACGGTTGACAACTCTCCGGGCAGCAGCTCGGTTTCTGCCCCCTCCGACCGAATCATCGTCGAGATCAGAGTCATCCTCACGTTGATTCATCATACCACTGCCTGACGAATGCAGGATAGATACCCTCAACGGCGGCCACCATCGGTGAAACTCGTTGACCCACTGCTTCATGACAGTGGCGGGCACAACCACAATGACTGGCTTGTCGAGCTTCTTGCTGTAATGGAGTGCTGCGACCATGGAAATTGCTTGCACTTTAACGCGTTAGTACCGTTGTGTTTAAGTCACACATCAACAACACTTACCCGTCTTGCCCAAGCCCATCTCGTCTCCGATAATACCGCCTACGCCTTGTTCGTATAGCTCTGCAAGCCAGTGAACTCCGGTCTTCTGGTATGCGAAGAGCGATGGGTGAATGTCGCCTGGCAATTTGAGGCCATTTCCGAAGACATGATCAGGATGATCAGGTGACGGTTTAAACCACTCTTCCTCGTCGTCTTCCACCAATTCGACGCCATCAGCCTCTGCACGTCGTCTACGAGCCCTGCTGCGTCTCTTGACCCAGTCCGCAAGGCGAACTTTGTATTTCGCCTCGTTACCGTCATCCACACCTGTTAAGTCCACGACATTTTCTCCCGCTGCCGCAGTGCTCCCTGTTGACTTCTTCGATGCGCCTTTCTTCCTCTTTCGACCTGTTGCTTCCTCTTCGCTTGTATCCAGCGCATACTGGCTCTCTGGTGAGTCTGCTGCCTCTGGTTCAAAATCATCATCCGAAGCGTCTCGTTGCACCTTGCGCTTCTTCCTAGGTCGAAGGGAGAACTCGCTTTCAGCAGCAGTTGGGGCAGACTTGGGCGGTGTAGATGCGGCTCGAGGCTCTTCGGCAAAACCAGGCATACGCAGGACTTGATGTGATTTCGGCTCCTCGTCATCACTCTGGAAGTTTTCCTCTGCCGCATCTTCCTCGGCTTTCACAAGGGCATCGGCCAATTCTCCTTCGAAGCCCGGAGGCCGCTCTCCGCCAATATTCGAGAATGGGGTGATTTTTCCTGTGCGTACGAGGTACTCCCGGTTCGTTTCGCCAGGCAGCCTCCTAGACTTGCTCTTGGACGTTTCCTCCGCCACAGCCGCAGCCTCCTCACGTCTTTTCTCAATTCGAGCCTGAAAATCCGAAATGTCCTTGGTGACGAGCTCAATCTGAAGGTCAAGCTTGTCGATTTGTGCTTGTATTTTGCGAGATTTGTATGGATTACGACGCTCCTTTTCCAGGTTCTGTCGCTCCTTGGTTCTCTGGATCTCAAGATTTTGTTTGGTGGTCTCTAGCTTTTCAATGCGTTGCTGGTCTTTTTTGTCATCTGCCTCCATTAATGCAGCATTTGCCTGTGCCGTGATATCGCGTTCCAGATCATCTTGGTCTCTGATATCTGCTGTGATATTGCGAAGGAAGCTGGCTTCATCAACATCGCAGTCCCCTTGAGTCGCCGTCGCATTCTGGCTGGAGGCCTCGACATTCTTGCCAATGTCGCCTGCGACACCGTCCCTAGCGATGTTATCATCTGAAGTGAAGGCCATTTTCGGTATTGATCCTTGTCAAGGCGTGAAGACTGACATCCACCTGCTTCGTTTGAGCTTTCGCCTGTGGAAGAAAGAGAGCCCCCGCGAGTGATATTGGCAGAGCTGAAATGAGCAGGGTGTGCCGAGTCGAGTCAGAAGGCGCCGTGAACACATGTGTTGGGCAACCACCGGATTTGGCAGTAGATAATATTGGCCTAAGTGATTGATCCCCAGAGCTGGGCCCAGCAACTGAAGGCAATCTGGAAGAAAGTCCGCGGCGCGTATTCTCTGGGCGGGCTAGCATCGGTCCTCCGCAAAAAAACGATGACGCCATGGCAAGGCAGTAGCGAATCGTTCGCGCGGTCAGGTGCGCGACAGGGATCTTAATTGATGGAAAGAGTATTTGATTGGCGGCTCGGAATTCGATCCACAAGGCCGTCTCAGCCACACAGCGGTGCCGCTGCAGTGGTCCAAGCTTCAGCCACGCTACCAGATTTCCCATGTTTTAGGTAATCGTACCTAAGCCCAGGTGCCTGGCATGGACAGCTCCTCTAAACACAGTTAGAAATGGCCAAGCAACACAACTCGATGAAAGAACTTTCTTCTAGAACCGATTTTTCCTTGTTGATTTTTCCTTGTTGGACGTCTCATATTTTACATCTCAGGCCAGAAGAATGAGTTCCGGCTGTGGATTGTCTGCCAATCTGCTTTCCACCACCCGCCAGGTGGCATCACAACGATATTTCTCCACCAGAATTCCGCACACCAGACAGAGGATGGCTCCGAAATGGCTTCAATCACTTCTCGAAGAAAATGTGAAGGCACCAAAGTTATACGCCTGGGGATTGCACGACGTCCAGGGGGATTATTCGGCATCTCTAGGCGACTTTGTGTCTAGGTCTGGCGGCCACAAATGGTCCTACCAACAAGACGACTCTCGCCTGCGAATCTACGTCCTAGGTGTAGGAAATCTCGGCATCCTCTTTGCAAGCTCGCTGGCTTCGCTCCCCAAACCCCCTCCAATTACGCTTGTCTTCCACAGGAAAGAGCTTCTGCTAGCATGGAGACAAAACCCTGGCATTGAAATCAGTCGAGACGGCGTTACTCAAAAGAATTCGAATTTCGACATTGAGCTATGGTCCGAGGAGCCGCCTCCAGGCTGTCAAATTCGAGAGATTGCCCATGGAAGAAGCATTCATAACCTACTGGTTACAACTAAGGCTTCTCAGGCTTTGCCAGAAGTTGATCGATTACGTCGCTATCTCGATGGCAACTCTACAGTCGCTTTTGTCCAGAACGGCATGTGCAAGATGTGGCCTCCCCACGGGACTTTGTATAACTCGCATCGTTTCCCGGAGGAGCAATCAAAACATCATCCTACCTGGCTGGCTTGCGTGACCACGCATGGCGTGACTTCTCTGGGCCGTTTCAGAAGCCTGCACGCATCACAAGCAGACGTCAAAGTTGGCCCAGTTCTTCCGAATTGGAAGTCCTCGAGCAGCGCATCGTATCTCTCCGAGCTACTAGTGCAGGCTCCTCACCTCAGAGGTATTTCGGTTGCGCGCGACAGCCTTTGGATCTTACAGCTGGAGAAGCTTGTGGTCAACTCCATCATCAACCCACTGACGGCGATTCTTCGCTGCAAGAATGGCGAACTCTTCGTGGGGGGGGACGAAGATTTTGTTGCGAAGCTTATGGATCAATTGCTGCATGAAGCCAGTGCTGTTCTCCGGGCCGTTGTTAGGGACGGTAGCGCGGACATCATACTGCAAACGAACGGAGGTGAAGGGACAACAGAGTTGATGGAAAAGACAAGACGGCACGACCTTTTGGAGCGCTTTTCTCAACTGCGACTCAAGCGCATGCTGTACGATGTCGGGCACAAAGTCAAGGAGAACACCAGTTCGATGCTGCAAGATGTTCAAGCTGGCAAACAGACCGAAATCGACGAATTCAACGGCTGGCTGGTCGAAATGGCGGCCTACCTTGGCGGAAGTCTGGACGTTCCCTACCATCAAGTTCTGATTGATCTTGTGAAACAGGGCGCCGTTCTCGACATGGACACTCTTCGAAAACGGTTTCCTCACTGATTGACCCTAAGTACGATCGGTGACGAATATTATTCACGAAACTGCGCCGCCAGATCGCCACTCCAAGTCGCACATAGCTTCTTGCCATGCTGAGATGCGCTATATCACCTCTTAACTCACAGGGTTGTTGGCGATCTTAGCTGGGATACTTTATGATGCTCATCACGGCCCTTGGCCGATGCCCCACTTCATCTGGGAAGCGGACAGTGGTTGTAACAATTCAGGGGAACGGTTGGTGGATGATGGCCTGTCACCAACCACGGACGTGACAAGCTCGGAGAGGGGTCGATGACATGGCGTCTGCTGAAAAACCATAGTCTTTTTTTGGGAAAGACTAGTCTCTTTTCTCACACGAGATCAGCAATCCTCGGCATTGAAGCTGCTTGACTGCGGAAGCCACGTCGTTGCTTCTCCTTTCCTATGGCGCCATTGCGCGCAATCTTCGTCGTCATCGATTCAACAGTGTAAGTAGCCGTTTGGCTCTCCAATATTTCAACGTGGCCACCTCTCCTCCGAAGATCTTCTGGACGCCAACCGCCCGGCTTCTGCGGTTGGGTGCGGTCAAGCATCTCGGGGAAAGGAAGATCTCCCTCATTTGCCACGTTCGCGACCCTCCCACCCCTTAATGCGCCACATTATAATCGCCATACAGGAGCTGTTATACTGTATATCACTGTCAAGTACAACACCGGCAGAGCAAAGGACCTGCAGAAGTCATGGAAGGACCTTGGCAGACACCCCATACCCAAGAAAACACTCTCTCTCTTGTCTTGTCCCGGATTTCCACCTGCCGCTTACCCAATGGTGATGGCCACAGCGACATGATGAAAGTAAGTCGTACGAAGTGCTCTCTTCTTGTGCTTGGGCATGAGGGAATTATTCGTGACTTTGGTACGCTTTCTCTGATTCCAACCTTCGGGTCAGGATGATAGGCTTCGCCCATGTCCCGGACACCGCAATGCAGAAGCGTCAGCAAAGTTCGAGCAAACAATGGCGAGATTGAACAGCAACAAGGTACCAAAACGAATCGAAACGAGCAAGCCTCCCATCCAAACAGGCGAGCACACCATGCTCCGTGCATTGCAGTCCTGATGTCCTCCTGTCATATAGGGTGGACCGCGGTCAGCGGACCACTGGTTCAACGACTTTCAACAGCTCGATTCAAAGCCAGCATGGATCTTGGACCTACCTCGAAGTCAGGCCATTTGTCTTAAGGCAGCGCGTCCTTGCTCCTTGGGCTATCAAGGTGCTTGCTTCTTCCAAATGATACATGTCAAAGCATCAGTGGTATATGTCAGGCCGGGGTATCGAATGAGAAGTGTTGCATCACGCCATTTTCCATAGTCGAAGACATCACTAGGTCGTCGAAGTCAAAGAGCTTTGCGTTTGCGTTCGAGAGTTGCTAAGCTTTGATAGTCACCAAAATTCCGCGTCATGCGAAGCAATTTAAATTGTGGAGAGAACAGCGGAGTCAGCAACGATTATCGCGCTCTAATTTCACAAGTCTTATTGTGTCAATTCTCCGATTGGCCGAAAGGGGTGGTAAAAACTTCCGGTGCATGGTGTACTCGACGGAGATTTTTGACGATGCCTGTCTGATGGGTATCGTCAGCCAGAGGTGGAGATAACGACAACTTTTGAGGGTATTCAGGGCGCAAGTTGGAGCAACTACATAAAATTGCAGTGGCCAAGGCGTAGACGCTATCCGCCTGAGAAAGTCTCTGGCACCGCTTGCCCCTACCCGGCTTCGCCTTTTACCGAGCAAATTGTTGGCAAGCCAAGCCGTGACTAAAACCTCAGCTAGGGCAGGCAGTTGCTAATGTGGTTACACTGCATCGTTGACCCGCATTGCGCCCACATGCGAACGTTGCCGGCGGTCAGGTCGTACGTTTTTTTTTTTCCAAGTTATCAACAGCAACGGTCAAGTCCTTCAGGGGAGATAACAACCATCAAGCCCAACGGCCAAAGGTCTTCCGATCGGTTACTGAAACCCTGAACATGGCCGGTGTCGTAGGGTCCTCGGCTGGAGTAACGTCACTGAGCCGCGTGATCCAAGCTTTCCGGACTTGTGTACGGAGGAGTCGGCTGGAAGAACACCCAGACCAAGGATTCCCTGCCGAAAAGCTTCCCTGTTTCCGTTATCGTCTTCGTGCTTGGTCACGGCCAGGACTGAGGAAAGTCGCCTCGTAGCTTTCGAAACCCGTTTCCATTTTGTTCGCTTGTGGTCATCATGCTCTATCGGGTCGAAAAAGCTGTCACAAGGCTGGCGACCCGGCTGACAGCCATACCGGCCGGGCCTGGGACATGAGCCAAGGCGAGGCGTTCAAAAGACAGTGATTACGGTCCCTTGGTCGGTAAAACCGGACGATCCCTAGTTTGGTGTCGTTCAAGCATCCCCCGGCTTCTCTGGAAAGCTTTTCACCATTGGGCCCGGCAGTTGACAGACAATGGCCTACTATCAATCGCACATCAGGAGTTCCATATTTGGCGTCTCATGCGTCGATTTCCCAGTCCAGCATGAAGTTCGCGAACCATTGACTTTCGTCCGAAAAGATTCTGAATGGGTGACAGGATTGGCAACTGCAGCGGTTCGGGTTCACGAAAGGAAACACGAGAAGCGTTTCGATGATTTATTTCAGAACTCTTCGCATGAGACAAACGGCGATTTCCGCAGGCTAGTTCAACCACAGCAACGTTATCGGGTTGTTTTGGCTCGCCTGATCTGCGCCGTCTGACGCTTTACTTGCGCCTCATCACGTAACTAAACGAGGTCACAGTTTTCAAATCGAGACTACAGACCTTCCCAGTATTTGAGATTTTGGATTCTTCGTGCCGTGGCGCTGGAAAAGGCATTTGGTCTTCCGTTCCCCCACATCGGGAAGCGCCCTTCGAACTGCAGAGCAACTTGAAGATTGAAATCTAAGTCATTGAACGTCTAGGCGTCGACAACACTTCTGGAATGGAGGGGAAGAAGCCAATACTACGGGTGGTAAGGTGGTGCTCGCGAAGCCAAGAACCGATGACTGAAATAAGGCTGGTCTTTCACATCTGTCACGCCCTCGGGTTCGGATATGGCGTCTGGCACCAGTGCAGCAGGAGCATCACCTCACAAATGGTAGCATGCGGGACCTTCTCTCGACCAGGCTAACTTGTTACGTCAATGTCACCACTAAACGCGACTTACGACACTTCCTCGCGTGCATGCACCACATATCACAGCGATCTGACTGTGGGGGAGACGTGAGGGTGGTACCCAATGGAAGCCCGCGCGTGTGACAACTTTGCCAAACGATTGACCGCTCCTTTCTTCTGGACCGGAAACAAAGGCTTTGGAATTTAATGACGGGTGGCTGGGGTTTGTCGCCGCCGCCGCGCCAGGGAGATGACGGGGTAGGGGGGGATATATCAGAATCCCGGTGTCTTATGACGAGCCTGGGCCGAGTGTTTCAACAGCGAGGAGCCGCTGCCAAACCGACCTCCACCGACAGCGACTGGAAAGGAAGGTCAGGAAGGTCTTGCATGATGGTGCCAATCGGCTAGTTACGGACTGGATCCTTTTTAGGTGCGGCGATCCAGATCATACATCGCTCCTGGTGTGTGGATGGGAACGACAACGTCCGGGGAGGAAGCCCTTTGGGCACATGGATCAGTCACGCCCAACGCGGCACCTGCGGAGCAGATGCCCACTCTACGGGCATTTTCTAAAGCAGCTTCCCCTGCTACGGTTCAGGTTCACCGTTCGTTACCTCCAGTCCAGGCCTGAGTATGCTTGCTTTTAGCCCGCCTACCTGCCTCCGAGAGAGCCTTGGCTACCCTGTAGCCAGGAAACCAAAAGGAGACCCCGGCAATTCTGCTCTCCCCCGCCTCCCCCTCGCCTTTCCGCGCGCGCCTTGTCTGTTCAGAGCCTGAGGAGTAGGCAAACTGCGGGCAGTGGTGGTGGTTCTCCCCTGTTCCCTGGGCCGGCGGGATGAACGGGGCACCCCTTACGAGAATTACACTACTCACTACCCTCTGGCATTTCAAACGGGCGAACCTCTTTGCCAGAGACTGAGTACTAGGAAAGAAAAAAGGGCTGTCAACGAAATCTGGCATACACTGACGTACGTGAAACGCGGCGCGGCGCAATCTATCACAGACAAATCTACCCTCGCCTATCCCGCTTTAGCAACAAACCCGTTCCGCGGGCGATAAAGCACACACCCCTCCCCGCCAGGCCGAGCTGCTCAATCAGTTCCCCAGACTTTTCTTGACATCCATCGTCGAAGCAGCAGCGCATATGCCGGCCTGTCTCTGTCTGCCTGCCGCGTCTGCCACTCGGCCGCGCTAAGGTAAGGGGCGGGGGAAGCACCGGCGCCGTTATGGAAGGCCTGTTTTGTGGCCACCGCTGCTGCGGCCGACCTTACCTTTACCCAGGTAAGCCGTATCTCAGCCATGCAGTGCGCGCCATTTTTTACTATTGCTCCACAAACCCCTGTTGCGCAGATGCAGACGCGAAAAGAGGAAGAACCGGTGAACTGTCCCGAAGAGGCATTACGCGGGGGGCATGGCATGACTTGCCTGTGCCGTATGCATGTTCTCCATCTTTGTCACAAAGCTCGATGTTTGATGAGTTCGAAAGATGCATGCGAGGTTGTAATTCTGGCATTTTTGAGCGGGGAGGTTTGGTGGTCTAGGCCCAGATGCGTCTTGAGCTCAGATGACTGGACTTGCGGCGGCGCAAGATTCGTGTCCTTCCCACCCACTATGTCCCGTAGTGACCGCCTTGTAGTCCTCCAAAGTTTGCAGATATGGGTTCTAGCTTCTAGCTCAGTGTCAAGATTCCAGGACCTTGCACCGTGGATCATGGTCGGACCCGTATGGCGTACTTGTTGATATCGCTATCCATCTATACAGCCTTGTCTTGTCGCCAAAAAGGCATGAGCTCGGCACTATCGCCCGTTGATCCGTTTCACGCACCGGTAGGGCTGCCCATTCCGTCAGTATTCGGACATGATTTGCACAAAGCACAGACCGATGTTTTAGGAAGAAGTAGATTCAAAAGGCTGTTACGTAAAATACAAAGTGTAGAAGAGCGCGTAGAGAACAGAATTCGTCGGTTCCAGTAAAGAACCCGGGGGGAAGGGGGGGGGGGGGTAAGGTAAACATGATGAAACAAATGATCGTATGGTGAGAATGAAGTGAAGTGGGCTTTTAAAACCGAATTCAAAACAGACGTCATCGTCGATGCTGAACCGCGCGTATGCAGAATACTTCTCCCCGGCCCCTTTTTTCCACCCACGAGACGCTACGCCATATTATGCAAAAACCAGCAGCAATTCCTCAGAAAGTGAAGATGCTGATAGATTTTCCTCACATCTGTTGAGCAAGCAAGTCGTACAAAGGACGGGAGAAGCAAACCCAAGGCCGTGTATTGCGTAGTTTGGTATGTGCCCCCAAGTCTAATGTGTTTGTGTTGTGTCATGATTCGGAGCGGGAAAAAAGAACAGCATAGGTCAAGCCGAAGTCGAAATTTGGTGTTTGGAGGGAGGAAATCAAAGGTATGAATAAGGTAACCCGTGGTGTTCGGGGGTATCTCTAGAATTAGGCGCACAGGGGAATCCAGCAAACCAAAAGAATCAAGTTCCCTCGGTCGTGGTCGAGTAAGAAAGTCTGGCTGAAATTAGGGAGGCAATCTGTTCGTTCGTGTTATCTGAACCTCATGTCTCAGAGTGTAACGCTCGGAGGCGAAGCTGGCGCATATTGTCGGACTCCACATGCTTCGCGATTGTCGATAACCCAGGCTACTCCCAGAAACGAGCGCAGACGCCGTATTGTAGACTTTCGTTTCCTACTGGTAATCCGCTCCAAGATCAGAATAGGGCGTTCGGAAAGATCGGTCTGAAGGCTCTGGCTGGGCTATGTCGTCCATGTTGCGTAATGAAGATCGTCGCAGAAGGCAAGCTCCTCTTCATCACTGAAGCTGCTGCGTGTAGATGGTGTCTCCAGCCGAGGGCTCAATTGCTCCCGGTGGAGACATTGAATGCTATAAAGGAGCACCCATTCCACCCATCAACTCCTGAGCACGTTCGCGACAGGCAGCAGGAGTGAAGCCAGTTCCAACTTTGTTGGCCACGATACGCCACTTTTCATTCTCGTAGTCCTGAAGAGCAGTGCGAAGCTTTTGGTCCTAGGGAGGCAAGACAAGTTAGCTGGTGTTCACTATTTCACGAATCGAAAACCAGAGCACATACTGATTCGTCGGTCCACTGGGTTGTCTTGGCCTTTAGCCTCGTGCAGTAGCGTACTTGCAAGGTACCAGATGATCTGCCAGGGAAAAAGTCGGCAATTTGCTTCCAGGTAAGGCATTTGTTCTCCTTCAGGTCGATCAAGAGCTGGTCGTCTTCTGGCGTAAACTTGAGTTTCGGACCCCGTGGTCTTGGTGCCGGAGCGGGCATGCCAGCTTGTCCCACCACGCTCGGAGCTCCGCCCCTGTCTCCATCACCATCGCGCCGCATCAATTTGGAAGGGGGACCTGTGTCAGGAAGCCGGTGGTGGTGGTGCGTAGGAGCTTGAACTTGTTGGACTCCCGCCTGCGCATATGCGGCACCCAATGGCGTCTGTTGCATGCTCTCGAGGTCAGTCTGCTCCAGGTCCGGAATGCCAGGTACGGATAAATCGAGGTCATCCGGCCTTGGACGCTTAGGAGCTCCATGTGGCATATGCGTCTGTGTAGGTGTCGTCATGGAGGGATACAAAGGCGCAACGACAGAACCTGGGGCACCATAATGAGGGGTTTCGAGATGCCGGGCGTGTCCCATCTGGTGCCCCGGATCCATTAGTACCTGATGGGGGTGGTGAGAGTGGTGTTGCTGCATTCCTGGATGGTGTGAATGGTGACTTGGCGATGGGTCGTGGAGCGTAGGCGTGTGGGCGACGCCATGATGAATGGAGCTCCTATGGTGCTGCTGATGGGAAAGCGTCGTGTCATAACCATGCTGCTGCTGACTCTGCTCGGCCGGATGTGATTCCTGTGCAGAGTAATCGACATTGTAGTCCCCTACTCGGTAGTTGCCCGCCAGTGTGCCTCCAATACATCGGTTCCGCCAGAGCGAACCGCTCTGGACGGCCGCCGGGCTCTGAAGTGAAAGAATTGGTTGAGCAAATGCCCTCTCGGGCGGCGTCGGGAGAGGGGAGGGCTGTTGGTACGACGTTGCGGGGTCGCGAGCGTGGTAGTCTCCCAAACTGCGATCCTGTGACAGCGCTATGGTGTCGCCGTGATGAGACCTCCTGTCCAAAGGAAGCGAACATTCGTGCCCGGGCGGTGTGGAAAGAATGATCGCGGTTGATTGCGGGATTTCGGGAGAGGGGTAGGAGGGAATTTTGAAAAGATTGGTCGTGGCCGCTCGTGGTTGCTGTTGTTGACGCGGGTGCTGCTGATGATTACAAGAGACGGGAAGAGAGAAGTTCCGAGTTGGTGTTGGCGTCTTGTAGAATTAGCCCCCTCGTTGATGGAGAGCTGTCTGTCTGCACGGCCAGACGGATGGGTTCCTTTTGGTTGGCGTGAGGTGGAAAAAAATTATTAAGACGAAATAAAAGTTGAGGTAACCATGCTACCCTTTTTCAACTGGTTGTTGCCACGCGCCGTTTAAGCTCACAGGATCTTCCCTTGACTTATTACAATCCCCGTTGGCCCTGGACAGCTATCATAGTGATGAAGGGGTCAGAGGAGAGGAAGCGCGAACGTGGGCAAGGGCTGCATTATATCGTCCGATGTGCCTCATCAAAAAGAGAAATAGAGGGCTGTGTGTGGGCTCCAGTCTCTCTGATCCGTCTGGGGCTCTGGTCGGTCGAGGCAAGGTAAGGAGAACATGGAAAGGGGACCGGGCAAGAGAGGAGTGAGAGAAGGCGAGGAGAGCAAAAAAAGGGCCAAGGGTACGGTATGCACGGGGTGTGAGGCAGTAGAAAAAGGGTACATCGACTGCCGCCGCTTTTGTCCCCGAGTTAAAGCACACAAGCGAATCGCCATGTACGAGACGTATTCTGTTCCTGAGTAGGTTGCGGAGACTCAAGTTAACCTTGCCCAGTGATGACGGTAGCATAATTTGGGGATCTAATGCCATGGGTTTCGTTGCCGGATGTAGAAGCAGGAATACTCCCAGCCGGCTCTGATGATGTTGAAGTAACGAGCGAGGGGTGGGCATCACAGCAGTCAGCTCCAGAACTTTTGACAGACAGGGCAACCGGGGACACAGGACAGAACAATTTCGCAACTCTAAGAACCCCCCGGATGACCTCGATCGAATCCTGGGAGGGAGGCTAGGCGACCCAGAGAAGAGAGAGGTCTGGAAAACGCATAGAAGGAATCCAAACACTTTCAGCCGAATGAGGGAGAGGAGCTGAAACGGGAGCTACCATGCGCTGGCTGGTTAGGAAGGCCATGACAAGTGAAATGTTCACAAGAAGGCCGCCCATGTTGCTCGGCCCCTTGGTTCACCGTGGACGGGCACTGAGAGAGGAGAGAGTAGAGGAAAGGGGAGGAAGAGGGAAAAACAAAAAAAAGGTGCCAGGGGTGGCAGCTCTTGGCTCAAGGCAGTTGACTTGTTGAGTGGTGTGCGCGTGCGGGAGCTTGAGTCCCTGGACCCCCCTCCCCCTGGTCGATGACGACGAGGGTGTTTTCCTCGGGTGAGGGACCAGCAGTGAACAGCGCAACTTGGACAGCTCTGCCCATTCCGGCCTGTACAGTGGAGCTACTACAGTAGTTGGGGGCAAACAGCAGGTTTTGGGAAAGGGAAATGGCTGGTTGAGCGCTGCGAAGTCATGCCTTGACCCTGAAGGGGGTATATCTGATACAGGGAGGGTATACCAGAATCGTGAAGAGAATAGCTCCGGTACGCGATAGGGCCAGCAAGAAGGTAAGGTTGCAACAGCCACTCGACCTGTGGGCAGATTCCCGAGGGGTGAGAACAAGGGACCGCCGGGTGGGAAAGGAAAAGAAACCACCACCGGCTTACAGGCCGGGCCTCTCGACGTCGGATCGACTCTGTGGTCTTCTCCGTGCCTAATCTCCAGCGCTGCCGGTAGCGATGATGGCCTGCTTCACCCCTCAGACTTTCGGCCAAAAGTTCGGGAGCGATTCGGGAGACATGCGACCCCGGTGCGACACAAGATGAAGTCGACCGCAGCAGGGGGATTTGCGTTCCAAAGATGAGAAACGTTGTGAGAGTTCGGTCTTCGCCTCCAAGGCGAAGCAATCGAATTTGGCAGGTCAGGTTAGCAGCTGACCCGATGTGATGCAGAAGCCTGACCGATACGACTGCGAATGGAAACAGCCGAGTTGAACATGGCCGCGGTTCCACGGTTGATGTTCTAGTTCGGCAATGCGGCGGCGGTTGATGGACCACGGCCACGCGGGCGGCAGCGCGCGCGTCGTCAAGATGGGACGGAGGGAGGGTCGACAAGACAAGACTAGTTAGCCTGTCGGGGAAGACTTTTTTTCTGAAGAATTTTGGGACTTGGGACGTGTGCGACTAACGACCCAGGCCGCACCACGGAGTTGTCGTTGAAACCATGGGATGATAGACGTTCGCTCGACTTGACTATTCGTCTGTTTGCATGGGAAAGTGCGCGCTTCCACCCGCATGTGTGCATTTGGGTCTTGGCCTCTATTTGACTCCTCACGAACATGAGGGCATCCCAAGAATGGCAATATCGCAACGCACACACCAGCTGGCGCTGGCGCGGTTGCACCCACACACTCATCCCGATGTTGGGCCGGAAATGTGAGGGGTGTACGCAGACGGGGGAAAACACAGAACGCCGGCTTTCGGCAATTAGGAGATTGTACGACTCAAATGCACATCCCAGGCTCTTGGTGCGCGAAGACGGAACAGTCGTGTACCGCCTGCTGCTGATTATTTGCGTCTGGACCGAAGTGCTTTGGTTGGTAAACCGCAGTGTGGTATGGTACTGTGCACTGGATTCCAGCCAAGGCCAGGGCTCAACAGAGAATATTGGCTCCAGGTCGTCTCATCGAGGGAGGGCCGAGCCAGCAGCAAGGGCGCTTGGACGACGAGGGCTGGGACGAAAGACGAGAGCGACGCAGACGAGGGCTAGGAGGTAGGGCACTCGGACACAGCACGGTGGAGGGCTGCCGCGTTGATTCTGGGCTCGAAGCTGGGCCTGTTCACCTCGTCGAGACATGCTGGATCATGGGAGGGGGGTTTTGAAGCTGTGGCAGGGGGCCAGACGGGTATCGCATGAAGGAAACGCGTTTCACGCATACCTGGCAATTAAAGAATCAGTTACGCGATCCAGGGATCCCAGGCAATCTTTCTAGAAGGAGTGGGACTCGCTTCTAGCGTCTGATCACCTTGTTTCTTCGTCGTCAACCTTGGTGAGCTTTGGGCCGTGCGGTCCATTTTTTGAATTTGGTCCCTCTCGGGGGTTCGATGGAGGGGATTGCGGCGCGAATCGGAAGGCTGGACTTTGCTCGTATCGGTCTAGTCTGTGGACACGGGGTTGATGATCAGACGTCGAAAAGGGCTTGGAAGAGACGGAGGTGGGCGATGACGATGATGCCATGTTGAAGAAGAAGAAGGTGGTGTTGGTGGAGATTTGCGACTTGCAGGGCAGACGACCAGACCGGGCTTGTGAGACGGCATCAGATGAGAGAGATGCAGAGTTCGACCGAGACGCCAGCCGGGATCGAGAATGCGAGGATGAAGGGAGCAGTTTAAAGTTGACGATCAGAGGTGTCGAATAACGGTGATGATTGTGATTGAGCGAGGAGGGTAATTACGAAATTTGGGATAATTGAGACAGAAAATGCGATGAATGCACGTCCCAATTGAAGCAAGCACGGCAGGTGGTGTGGTGGTGAGGTTGTATCAAATCCGCTCGTGTTGGCCTCGAAACCGGTCGCATATTACCGTACTGGTAATTTACGTGACAACCTGGAATGGAAAGTAGGTACCTCGGCCCTACTTGCCCTGCTTCACCTCCCTTCCTCACCTCGTGGCCATTTCCAAATCACAACGCCGCGTAAAACTGCAATTGCCTCGACAAGGCAAGTCAAAACGTTCAGCAGAAACAGTCCGCATTGAGAGCGAAGCCCCGTCCTAGGTAAGGTGCCTACCTTAGCAGGGCAGTTAAGTCGTACTACCTACCTCCTTAGGGCACTTCCACTCACGAAGACCAGTACGGGAAGGCGCGGGTACCGTAGGTAAGAGCAGGAGCTTGCACAAGCTGCTGCAAGAACGAGCCTTTGACAGATGTGTCCAGCCAAAGTCGTGGAGCGCCTCACCTCAGTGAAGATTGCAAAGAACCCAGAACCCGCAAAAAAGAGCAAGAACAGCCCTGGGGCCTGAGCAGCAGAGTGGATGGATATTCGACGGAAACCAGACCCCACACTCATAAAACGCCGGGCTGCCAACAGGAAGCTGCGAAACGGAAACAAGACTCACGATCCACATCCACTATCCCCACATCTTGGTGGGCTGGGCCTTCCTCTTGTCGTAATTATTTCTCCTAGGCGCGCTTCCTTCCTACGGATACCCAGCATGCCGTGATGCCCTGTCGTCAGCCTCCCGTCCCCTTTCCATTCTAATCGTCGTTATAAGATGGGCGGCTTAGAAGGGAAGGGACGGCAATTCATAGGGTTCTTGTTCGTCCGCGTCCGCCATCAAAATAGACGATAGAGGACTGGATGCGCATGCAATGCGGGCAGTGTGCGATAACTTACCCGCTCCCACCTTACCAGGGTAGGAGGCCACAGATGACAGGTAAGGCAAAGCCAGGCAGGCGCGCAGGAAGCTACGTAAGAAGGGCAAGGACGCTGTCAGGCACGCCTGCCCTACGCAGTAAGGCCGAGCAGGCAGGTACGACAGAAGGATGCAGTGGTTCCTTCCCGTTCGACACTAAGCCAATGTCGGGTAGTTAGCCAAGGAACCTAAACTTCAATGGACGGTCTGAGGTTGTCTTCATCTCACAGCGACACACAAGACACACTCCCCAGGCACCAAAAGCGCCAGAAGCAGAGAACAGAGTTGGGATGGGATTCTCCAATTCCCCATCCTCCAAGCCCGCTAATTTGCAGTGCAGCTATCTCATTAATTCGGATATTACACGAGGCCATGTTCTCGACCAGCCCCCAGCAACGCCAACCCTCGTCCCAGCGGTTCGTCTACGTCATCCTCGTCTCGCGCCCAGATATATTGATTATTGCCAATAGTCGATCTTTCCACCTAAGCCGCAAGATACCCCGGTTGTCGGCAGATATCCCCCAGGTTGTCAAACGGACGCAATCGCGCTTTTCTTTGGAATCAACGTCGGACAGGCGCCAGCCAGCCGTCAGCCTCTGTCTGCTGCTACCACTTCAGACACGCCCCCTTGCAAGGCTGCATACACGGAACATGCTTTGCATGGCTTGAATCTCGGGAGCTCGGCTCAGAGTAGGAGGCCCTGTGTAGTGCGAGATTGACAACAGCTTATACGAGCTTGATGTGCAGACTGCAGAAGGCGTACCCATTCGTACATACAGACACCTGGCCCTGTTCAGCTCATCATCCACTGCGATCTCCAACGATTCCAAAGTCTTCGTCTTGGCTGCTTTTACATTTTCGGGCTCACATCCTGCTGGGGTCATCCTCTTCACCTCGTCTGACTCTTGAGGGCCCGAACTCGACGCAAAACCTTCCTCGAGCCCGTGAGCCCGGACCGTCGGTATACACCGGATGACAGCCGGCGTTATGCCTAATTCGCAAGTACCAATTCAGGACCTCCGTTGTCGGCTTTGGTCTCACCCAGGGGACGTCTCCCCGTACTCGAGCCGAAAGCCTGCCGTGCTTCGAAAAGAACGACATCATACGATCCTACTCTGGCAGCTGACAGCGATGCACCAGTCTTGCCTTGCAAGCCCTCCCTCATGGGACGTTGAAGCGCTTCAGCCCAAAGCTTGATGAAATTTCGCTGCTCTTGGCGGTTTTGGTAGTCGGTCGGCGGGTGCGGTCGGTTCCAGCACTGACATGACCTGCAGACGAGACTTTATCGTCGTGCTGTATCCGTACCTTACCTTACCTTACTGATATGTTGCAAGCCTATCACATTACCAGGCAGATAACCGCCCTCCGACAACCCGCATGCTGCATATTGCACCCACCAGATATCACTTGATTCAGTAATGTACGTAGCTTGTGCAACACCACATAGCCGCTGTACGTTGTACAATACGACCCCTAAATGTTTGTCACGGCTGTGCATCTGCACCGGCCCACAATCTGCCTTATTTAGCGATAAGACTTGAAAATTGTTAGTGTTACCCCTAGCCAGCTCTTGAACGCTAGCAAGGGTAAAGTCACAACTAGACAATCTTTCAGGGGGGGATATTGTATGTCTCACAAGGCAGGTCTCACAGGTCACTTCATTTTCAGGGTTCCCAACCTTGCCCATTCCCCAGGTCGGGCTAGCTAGCTATGTCTGCTCCGTCCAACCGGCGCCCCCACGGGCCACAGCGCCTTGAGGGCCTAATGGCGTTTGTCACTCCTGGCTTTTGGAGAAGGCCGTGGGAGCGAGCCCCAAAGAAGACAGAGTTGGGGAGGGGTCCCTGAAGCTGTCACAAATCACACTAAACCCGGTGGGTTTCTTCTAAATATAAGAGGTCAACCTTGAAATCTCTGGAGAGCAGCGCTGTCGGTCTAGCCTGTTCTTACACTACCTTACACCTATCCCACGGGGTGAAAGGTTAGCGCGATTCTTGCGGGGCTTCCCATACAGCCAAGCCCCGCAGGTATTACGCTAACCTTTCACTCCGTGGGATAGGTGTACTTGAGGGACCTGGTCAGTGAATTTTTCTTGGGGGATCCATTAGAAACCAGCCCTGTCGAAATTGCACCGCTTCCGCCATCGAATCGAACCTTAAACCAGCAACTTTGTCGCGAGTTTTTCGGCCCTCCCGATTCCGAGCGTCTCCTGAGATCCGCGACAGCCCCTCTTCACGACGTTTGATGTACCTTGCGCCGCTTACGCTTTTGGGCGGCCGACAGAAAAGAGCCGCTACACCCAAGCAAGCCTCGCATTGGGTTTTAGAGACGAGAAACGACAACCGCGATACGACGGCGACCAGGCCAAGGCGAACATGACCGATTCCATCTCATGCTCTTGTAACTGCCGCGCCCATTCCAACCCTACTGCTAGGAGCTAAGGTCAGAGCCATCTCCGGACTTGCTTCATCTCCACCCTGCAAGCTCAATAGTTCGTCCAGACCGGATAGGTCGCCCGATCCAGCGCATCTTGCAACTCGTTGACGGGGGTTGACCCAGAAGTCATTTCGAGGTCTTCATGCGCCGCCCTGTGGCTCATTCAATATCTGCTGACTTGCGGCGTCCAATGAGGCCGATCGCCAGGGCAATCAAGTCCCCCAAAGCAGCCACATCTCCACGACCAGAAATATCCGCACCTTGCCATTTGTTGTTCCCCTTCTTTTCTTCTCCCGAACCCTTGTTCGTCCAACGAAATGGCTGGGAAGAGCCCCCATTCCCGGTGGCCTGGGCCAAGAGACACCCAACACGGAATGAATCGTTAATATCAGCCGCACCTCAAGCCCATTCCGACTCCATCTCTAAGCATGTCGCACCTCGATGACGTTTTTTCCCATCGTCCATTTACGAGAACATGACAAAAAAGCCCGAGAGGCACGGAAACAGCCCCCTTCTTTCCATGCAAATATCAGGACAACGTTGCCGACATATCACCCATCACGACCCAACCTCAGTCCCACGCATGTTTGCCAATCTGTTGCCCCAGCGGCAATATCCACAGGGCAACTAGAGGTGGCCTCTCCAGATCGATCCCACGTCGTATTTCCATCGCATCGACCTTGAACTCTGGGAACTCGTCCCTCCAAAAGGGGGAACCCTGTCTAGAGTTCGCCCTATCGCATTAATGCATGAAATCTCTAATTTGCGCGGGCCATCTACCCCGCTGAATCAGCGATTAGACTGCCCACCATCTTCAACGGCCTTCCCGCCGCCTTACCTTTTGCAGTCACTGTCGTCCGAAGATGGAAGAGACAGAGACGCGTCGCTTAACACCAAAAAAGAACCCAACGGTCGGCTCCTGTGTGGCAGACACACGGTCATGGCAAAGGCCAGCCGCAATGAACGACATCTATTCCACAGTCAACGTCTGCAAAAAAAAGCCACGAGACGCGACTGACTGTCGTCACGCATGCTGGCCCCTACCAATCCAAGACGAGGAGGCAACCAACCGCGACCCTGAAGATGTCATCATCGTTTTTGTCCCCCATTGCCATCCCCGCTGTTGTCGTCCTGCACTTGAACACACATAGGATGCAGAGTGCGATTGAGGACATCCATCTATTGAACAACTTGGCGATGTTGAAGACTGTTTCCAAAAAGGACCCTTCGGCCTCGGCAACCACTGTCCGTACCTGCATGGAACACGGGGCTTGGCCCTTTTTTTTTGTGGATTCCGTGAATAGAACACTATTTCTTTTTCGAACTTCTTCCTGATCCTCATATCAAGGCTTCCACGCAGCTTTTTCTCTGGGAGAAGAGGGCAAGGGGCCTTGCTCGAGTCCTGGAACCTGTCCCTGGTCTCGCCCCATCAATGACAAATTCCCGGGACGCGACTTCGTCGACAACGCTGGAGGCTCAGAGTCGTTTACCTTCCCTTAACGCCGACTACGTACAGACCTCCCTAAAGAAAAGAAACATTCTATTTCATGCGTTTGGCACACCGGTAAAAACGACATCTGAGCTGTTAAGCAGTGTCTTGTTAATGCCCGCGTGAATAAGTGAAACGAGCGGTGCTCTCATGAGCTGTCACTAACCTGCCAAAAGGAACAGGGACGAACTCCGCCTCCGCGGCCTCACGTCAGTTCCTATGGCCCCGTCCCGTTGTGCGAAGGGGGAGCCATGGGTCCGGACGGACCCGAGTAGTTGGGAATGGGGGCAGCTTGACGAGCCCCGTCAGGGGCTGGTTTCTTCGGCACCCCTCTGGGATACGCGCAGGATGACAACTATGACGACGACTATAGGAACTGCGATGGCGATGGCCAAAAAGGCCACGGCAACTGGCACCCTGAGCATTGTCATGGTAAACATGTTTATGATGACAACGATATCCAACACGTTGAAGACTTACACGAGACGACGACACGGTCGTCACTGGAAACGACGGCAATTTAGCTATTCATAGTGCTAGCAAAAGAGTCATTCACAGACCTGACTTCATGCACAAGGAGCTGAACGAGAAAGAATTAAAATGAGACAAAAGAAGTACACTTTGGTTTCAATGAAACCCCCAGGAAACACGGCCTACCACCTTTGCTCAACGCCAGAAATGCCCAGAATAATCTCACACAAGTATACGCACACGCACACGCACATCCCAGTTTCCCTTCATTCTCCTCTCCCATGCCTCTCGCACTTCAGTCATCTCCCTCACCCGCGCCGGGCTCTGGGCTGGCTACGTGCTGTTTTCTTCTCCCCCCTTCGTATCATAGTACATTGCCACCCTTTTCTTTCGTTGATTTGCTGTTTACCAATACAACGCATTAGTTGCCGGTAGATCATTCCCTCACTCGATCACCCTGGACATAGAGAGAACAAAAGAAATACCTCCCATTTCGTCGTTGAATGCCCCTGTCATGCGTGAAATGCCGACGTAAAGCGATTTACGCAAAGTTGTCCTGCCTGTCGACCCAGATGTCCTCGAGCTCCGCAAAGCTGTGGAAGTGGACGGGTCGGTGCTGGTCGCTATAGAATGGCAGCGGCGTATCGAGCTTAACGTGAATGGGCTTCTTCTCCATGCCGGCGAAGGCGGAACCCATGAAGCTGTAGTTCCACATGTTGTTCTCCGGGACGAGGAAGAAGCCGCGGAAGCGCGGACTGAGGAGGAGTTTCCTCTTGTCGCCCATGGTCGTCGTGAAGCCCTGCGGCTGGTCGCTGCCCGTGTCCTTGTTCTCAGCACCCCATTTGTAGCCTTGAGGCGTGAGGCCCCAGGCGGACAGGGAGACGGAGCCGGGTGTGAAGGCGACGTTGACGGTGACGGTATCGTGCTTGTCCCATTCGGGGTGGGCGTCGAGGAGTCGAGCGTGCTCGGTCACGTCTGCGGCAGACATGTAGGGCAGTTCGGACCCCGATGCGGTGTGGATGACGCCGAGTGCTTCCATGCCTTCGAGGAACTCGGACTGGGGGAGTTGCTGAGGTAATTGGACGTTGCGCAGACCTCCGATCTGGGGGATCATGACGATACACTTGATCTCCTTGACCTGGTCGTTGTCGGGCGCGGAGGAACCGTAAAGGTAGCCTGCGACCTGGACGCGGAGGTCCGCAATCGTGATGAAGCGCTTGAGGACGTTGTTCGGCATGACGTAGGTGATGTCGTCGAGGTCAGTGTCGACGGAGGAGACGTAAATGTTATTGGCCTTCGTCCGCAAGTTGGAAGTCGCAATGGCACGGGTACGCCACTCCGTCTTGGAGGCGAACGTAGTCTGCTCGAATTGGGACGTTGTCGTGACGATGATCTCTTCGCCGTGAACGTTCTGCGTCTTCGTCGTGACAGCCGTCAACTGTTGCTGCTCCTGTTGTTGCTTCTCGATCTCCGCTGCTTGCTGACGCTGCATCGACGGTGCAGAGATTTCCATACCCAGGATGATGTCGCGGACTTCGCTGCTCGTCAAGCTGGAAACGTTCACGTTATTCTTCTTGCCGTAGTCGTTCAAGATGAGATCGCGCAGTTGTGTTTCGACCTTGATCCAGTCCTCGTCCGACAGCGTCGGCCAGATATGGTGATCTTGGGTGATGACCGTCTTGTCGGGCCGGAGGATGAGCTTTGTCTTGTCAGGGTTGACGTGCAGAGCGCGAAGGATGAGGATGAGACGAGAGAACGCGGTGTATGAGGAAATGCTCTTGAGCCACTCGTCGTACAGGTTGAAGAGGACCATCTGCGGCTCGGTGGCGCGTAAAATCATGTCTCCCAACTTCTCAACCTTCATCGCTGCCTGGAAAGGAAGCTGCAGCTCAGAAGCACGGATGGAGATGTTGGGGAAATCGAGCAGGTGGACCTCCAAAGGATCCAGCAGACCCTTTCGGGTGACAATCAGTTGCTTAGGTTGTTCTTCGACCGGTAGAGATCGGATGAGTGCCGCCACTTCTTCTGCCGTCTTCCACTTTGCCAATTGTCCCAGACGCTTCTGACCGGCCCAAACACTAGTGTGAATAATCTTCAAGAACAATTGACCGGTTCTGGGGTTGAAGATGAAGATGGCACCGTTGATAGGCTTCGTCGTCAAGTTACCCTCGAAAGTCTTGTGAATAGTCACGCGGTAGACGTTGGTATCGTCAATGAAGAGTTGCGTTTGGTTGCTAAAGAGCTCAGAGTAGTTCTGCGAGTTCAAGAACTCCTGGTTGCTCTCAGAAGCGTAGAGTTGCAAACCCTTGCGAATGCGCTCTCTCAAGACATACAACGCTGGGTTGGCCTTCATGATCTTGGCCATGGCCTGCTGAACGAGGACCTTCAGACCAGGGAAGTACATGCCATAGGCGGAGTACAGATTATATGCCAGATCGATACCGACCATAAGACCAGTGGCCGAGGGATAAATACTGGCACTGTCAGTCGTGTAGTCGAGGTACTTGGCTCTGGTGTATCTCTCAATATCGTGTGAGTCGTAGTCACCGTATCTCAGCTGGACGTCGACCCAGAACTTGTTGGTCGTGGTCGGCTCCATCACGTCCTTGGTGTCGAAAAGCAACGATGGTCGGGTGACGTTCCACTTGTGGCTTGCAAACAGCAAGATGTCGGCGCAAGAACTGTTCATCTTGTATGACTTTCTGGGATGGATAGTCTCCTTCTGAACAGTCTCGATACCGAGAGATTCCAGCTCTTGGTCGAAGACCTGGCACAAATCCATGACGACAGATTCGTGGATCTTCTGCCACAAATGGGCGCGGAAGATCTGGATCAACGAAATCTTGAGCGTTGGAATCTTGCCGTGCAGGAAGATACCAGTGAGATCGAGCTGAACCTGGAAACCGACATACACGTTCGCGCGGTTGATTGTCCTAATTTGACTTAATCAGTAAAGGCTTGCCATATAACGTTGGTCTCGGGGGTAATTTGACTTACGGGGACCACCAGAGCGTGAAACGACGGTTGGGAATCTGGTTCAAACCGGATCGCTGCGCATTAGTCAATTTCTTGAACTTCATTGACTCTTCGAAACCACTGTTGTGTAGGACGAGGTAGTCGTGGCGGAGGTACAACTGGTCCTGATCAACTCTGAATCCAGCCCATTCCGTTGCCTCAGTCTCTAGAGTAATGCTCTCAATCGCGAAGCTGTGCACATCTGGCTGGTCTAGTTGCTCGAAGTTAGTAGACCTAGGAGCCCGAAGCTTGCGTCTCTCGGTTTCGTCCAGCGAAGCGAAATCAAAGGCTGTCATCTCAACCGTGTCGTAGCCCTTCGCACTGCCCGATTCCTTCTCTTGCTGGAGAATTAGAATGTGGTTTGGTGTAACCACAAGATCCTCCTTGCCGCCTCCCAATTTGATGCGGTACAAGCGATCCGTGCCGTTAACAATGTTGAAGGCACGGCGTTTCCCGCCATCGGGGCCGAGAAGCAAGTCACCCTCTTTCACGTCTTCGACTGCGATCTTGGTGCCATCGTGACGAAGCAACATCGTTCCCTTTGCAAGACAGGCCTTCTCCCAGAAGAGACCCTCCCAAGACGGGAAGCCGGTGGCCTTGAATAGTGTGTGCTCGAGAATGGTCTCCACACCACCCAAAGCTTGGATAACATCGGTTCGGTACGCGTTCAGGTTCCACAATTTTCCGTCATGCCTCTGGCTGGTCCACCAGAAGGGGTTATTTTTCATCAACTGGTAAATCTTGAACTCAGCACGGGCACGGAAACCCTTATCGAAACTCAAGGTGCTTCTATCCTTCTGGAAGAGGGTGTTGATACGAGGCAGACCACGGTCCCAGCTGTCCTCGAGATCTTCCAAGGTGAGACGACGGTTTTGCTGATTCGCCTCCATGCGCTTCTGAGAATATTCCGTCCAGACACGCTGGGAGTCGATGAACTCTGCTTCCCAAGGAATAATGTAGCGGAAGATGTTGGGAATGAGAGTTTCCTCGTCATGCGTCATACCGGCACGGTAGTGAGTGACGCCAGTGTCAGTTTGCTTCGACCAGCGCTTGTCGCTGGCAGGAATCAAGATATGGGAGCCAGAGATCATGCCCAGACCTCCCAATTCCTTGGGTGTGTAGAATACAGCCGGAGGGAAACGAGAAGGCATCTTGGAGTTAAGACCGATCTTGACTCTGGTCTGGATCTTGGTCTCGCACTTGACGATGGTGTCCAGCAGACTAACGGTAGAAACAGCGGCCTCACGATAGTACGTGAAGAGCGCAATCAAAGCCGTGTTCCACTTGTTGGCGATCTTCGTGAACGTCGTAGATCCAGAAGACATGAGGATCTGACGGATGCGGTTGTTAAACTTTTGAATGTCTTCCTCCGTTACCTGAAGGAAAGCGTGCGCCGTTCTCTCCTTGGAAGTATTGTCGACAAGAGACCACACGCTGTCCTTGACAGAAAAGTCATCGTTCTGGTTGCGGCATTTGGGCAGAATGCGGACTTCGAAACCGCACATTGAGAACAACAGGTTGGGGTTGTCCCGGCTGTAAACGCTCGCAAAACTGTCGTCCCATTCAATGGTCGTGACCGAACGAGGTAGGCGGTTCTTGAGATCCCAGAAGACAGCTCTGCCAAGGTTGACGTCGTGTCTCATTAGGCGCATACGAGAGTCACGCGGCCAACACTTCTTGCTCTTGTATCCGATGACGTTCTCGAAGTTGGGATCAGGTTGTTCTGTTAGGAAGCGCTGAATCAGGTCCCGCGATTCGTCGGCAGTAAATCGCAGGAAGACCCAGATCTTGTCGATGTAACGAGTGTACAGGCGAATCGGGTGTCTCGTCTCTGTTTCCTTGTCGCGGAATTGGAGGAAATCGTTGGGACTTTGAGGCGGGCCTGCGATCTCGCTGGCACGCTGTGGTCCGAGAAGAAGAATATCGAGAACAAGACCGTAGTATTGGAACACAAAAGCAGAGAATTGCAGACCACGAATCATGCCGTAACTGTTCACGTGGTTCATGTCCTTGTACGTCAGTTGGACGTTGTTCTTGGCAGTGATGTAGTCCGCCAAGTTGTGGTCCATGATGAGACGGAGAAGGGAGTTGAGCAGAGTTAGCTCAATCTTCTCGTAGACCTTGGACAATTCCGTCTCAATCATGACGTTGCACTCTCCGTTCTCAGTTTCCCAAACCTTGTCCAGATTATTGATACCCTGAGCCCACTTGTACGTTAACAAAGGAGGCACCTCGGAATCGGAAGGCTTGATCCATGCGGGGAACAAGTGCCGCTGATCGGCCTGATACCACAGGTACTGGTCGAGATAAGCGTCGCTGATCTTCTCTATAGGCTCAATGTCGTAGACTGGATTGATAGTGCTGTAGTTGTCGTTCATATCGATACCGACCTCCTTGAAAGCACGTTGCGTAAGCAAGAAACGCTTGATGCGCTCCAAGGTTGTGCCAGGACTATCGTATGCCTGCTCAATGAGAGCCAACTCCTCGCGCTGACTCTGGTTGAGGCGTCCTTTGACCGAGTATGCTTCGCGCAAGCGTTCCAAGGCGAGAATGAGGATCTTGGTGTCGTGCTTGTATGAAACACTGGGGAAGGGAATGGGAGAAAACTTGCGAGACTCCAGCCAGTGGACTGTAGTGGTGTAAATGGCAACGGCCTCCTCAGAAGAGACGTAAGGACCATCCTTCATGTGGTTGTGCTGTCTCTCCTGCTCAGCCTTGAGCCAAAGTCGGGTAAGACGCCCGACGTTCTTCTTGGCAACAGTCTTGTCCACAGTCGCACCACGGCGGATACGCTCACGGTTGTAGTGAGCAACGGAAATCCACCAATCTGCCTTCGCCTTCACATATCGAAGAATGATGTTCTCAATAGGCGCGGGCAGACCAGGCACCTTCCAGGGGATGTTACTCTTCCAGCATCTCCAAGCCTCAGATAAATGCTGCAAAACGGTGTTAACCTTGTTCTGCTTGATACCCTCGGGCATCATATCCATCAAATCGGCCATGACGGAAGCGCGCAGTTCAAGATCAAAGTGCGACTCGACGCGCTGCTTGGTAACTGTCTTCGCGACACCCTTGCTATGACGACCTTCGAATTGACGGGACAGAAGGTTGCCAAGCCATCTCTCCAGCAGAGGAATAATGCCACGCATGAAGAAAAGCCAAACTCTCCAGGCAGGAGCCCAGAAACCGCAACCGGGACCCTTGCCGACAGGCGCAGAGTTGAAGCGGTAGTAAATCAAGTGCTTCAAGTCTTTGCACGAACGAATCTGGTGCATGAGCTTGTACTTGTAACGGTACATACCGGTCAGCTGACCGACGTGGTTGAAAGCATATAAGATACCGTCCGCTAGCTGGAAAGCATCTATGTTGCCTAATCGGTATTGCACCTGGGCATCCACAATCAGCTTGGTCAGTCGGAGGATTTCACGCATGAGATGGAAAGCGTTTCCGAAACGAGACTTCTTGCGTTCCTTGGTAGTCAGAGTCTTAACAGGCTTCAGATTAAAGTTGTAGTCGAGATGAAGGTAGGTGAGGTTCTTGCGGTGAATAAGGAGGTTGAGCATGTTGAAACCTTGCCGACAGACTTGAAGACCTGCTTCCACCCAGTCGATAGTGGTTTGTTGGAAGAACTTCGTTTGCTTTAGGTTACGCATCAAGTTTTGGTTCTGCTGCGCCTTAGGCTTCTTCTTGTGAAGCTCGTTGAGAACGAAGTTCTTCAGAAGCTTCTGGTAAGATACGCGGACCTTAACAGGAGGCTTGTCCGAAGGAGGATGCTCCAAGTACCATTGCTTGATGAGAGGTACGTCCTGTGCGCGGACCATCTTGCCTGAACGGCGGTCGAAAGGGAAAGGCGCCCACCAAAGTTCGATCGCCGATGCAGTGTCTTCGTTAGACAGGTCCTCCTCCTCAAGAAACGGCTCAAAGTCCCCGGGAAGCTCAAACGCATCGTCCTCTGGCTCTTCGTTGCTACCAGGTCCGAATATCTCATCCTCGTGGCTGATAGTCAGGTTCTTGGGCGCTACCGCGCGAGACGAAATGGGATGAATTCTTCGGTCGAAATGAAATGCAGGAAGGTCGGGGTTGTCTGAGTATTCAAACACCGTCTGAGGGTACGAGTGCCACGCCAAGTGAACGCTTCGAGGCAGTGAATTGTAGAGGTAGGGGTATGCCACGCGGAACTCAGTTCGGATCGGATTCCGGAAAATGATGCGATCGATGGCATTGAACTCCCCAAAGTCCTCGTCGTTGGGGTCGATATCCTTGTATAGTGGCTCAAACCGGGGACCGCCAGGGAGGGCGACATTGAGCGCCTTTCCGGTAAGGAAGCTCTTCAAATCGAAGAGGTAGAAGTAGTTCTTGTCCACCACGTCTGAGATCAAGGGTCGACTCAACCTGAACAGTGTGGCCATCTGTTGCAAGTTCAAGTTCCATGTTCTGTAGCTTGGGCCGTTGACATGACCTCCTTCTTGGTCGAGAAGGGGTCGGTGATCGTAGAACCATTCGTACACAGCGGCATCTTCCTCTTCATTCAGCTCCATCTGAATCGGCTCCAGAGGCTCGACATCCTCGATGTTCTCGGACCACGACAGCGGCGGTTCTTCGTCATCGAAAGGAGGGAATCGCATGCGCTTGAACAATCGTCTGTCGGCCTTTTCCTTCCTCATGAATGTCCACATCATCGCCCACTGCGCGAAGAACACAGGCTCAATGACTCTTGGAATCTCATTGACCAACGTCAAACAGCCGTTGACGTGGTATAGAACCTTTACTTCTCTGGCCGACTCCCAGGGCATAGGCATATTCTCGAGAAGCTTCATGACGGCGTGAGGCATGAACTTCAATGCACCCAAGTAACTGCGCTTGTCGCTGGTGTACTTCTTTTGCGACACGTCGCCAATGTCCTTAACGATCTTACGCAGATGCTCTGGAGGCATATCGGCCTTCTGCGTCTCCACGAATCCACCCTTTCGCTTCTCGCCGAACCGATTGCGTTGATTCCGCAGCCATTCCTTCTTCTTCTGGGCGAACTTGGCGATTTGAGGATCGGTCGGGGGGCGATAACCCGGCGGCGGAGGAGCTGGAGCTGCAGGAGGAGGAGGCAGCGATGAAGAAGGCGGAGGAGGCGGAGGAGGCGGCGGGGGAGGAGGACCCCATCCGGGGGGAGGTGGTGGTGGGACGGACATCTCGACTCGATGATGAAACCGTCTCTTCGGTGGAAACTCGTCAAAGTCGAGGAGTCGCAGTCGCGACTTTCAAGACGCGAAAGCCGTTTCAAACGTTGCAGCGCAGTCGGACGCGATCGTGAAAGTCGGTAGGGAGCTGCGTGTGAGAGAAAAGATGTGCGACTGGCCCCGCATAAGTCCACAGCGATAACCGTTGTCGTGATGGTGTTGAAAATTAGGCGAAGATTGATGAGTTCATCGACAATGGACTTCGCCGCGCCAGCGAATTTTTTGGATACGCAGCTCTTCTCGGTCGAGAAGACAGAATTACGCTAGCCTGATTCGGACTGACTGCCTCACGTGAGGACGCGACGAGCTGCAGCGGTGACGGCGGAAGGAATAGTCCGGCGGGCGATAGTCCAGTCGGATCCGGCCGCGTCTGGACGGGAGGTGGCTCAAGTGGGTGGCTTGATTCTGCGTGGAGTCACCTTATGCAGTGACTGGTCTGGTAGCTGAGTCATCGAGCCACACTCGTACGTATCTCCGCTGCGGGACCGCGCACAGTCACCCAAGGGCAGCTCTGAGTCTGATGAAACTTTTTGGGTGGGTCGCTGCCTTGCCACCCGTTAGAAGCTCAGCGCGTGGCTGAAATTTGCAGTCACCGCAGCCAGCAGACCCCATCCTGCCACCTGGAACCCGTCCTGCCAGCTGTTGTTCGCTAAACCCCAAATCCCCCACCAAAATTCAAATTTCTTTATCACAATTTGAGCCCCTCTCGAGGTTGATCCAGCCCGTGACAAGTCATCGACGACAACAACTCCCCGTCCACCCCCGCGCTTTCCAGTCGCATCAGCCAAACCGTCGCCTGCACGATTCGAAAGCGATAGCCCAGCATGTCTCGATTTTTCCGCGGCGGAGACGACAGCTCCACTGACTCTTCCTCCGACGAGGAGGAACTCTACTCAGAGGAGGAGGAGGAAGAGGAGGAGCAGGACCAGGAAGACTCTGACGAGGAGGAGGAGGATGAGGACGACTCCGACGACTCCGACGATAGCGAGGGAGGGCAGAAGTCCGGCGCCAATCGTTTCCTTCGCGACATTTCATCGGAAAGCGAAGACAGCGACGATGAGGAGCGTGTAAAGGTCAAAAGCGCCAAGGACAAGCGCATCGAGGAGCTCGAGGCAACCATCAAGCTTATTGAGAACGGCCAGAAGAACGGCGACTGGGCGTCGATTTCCACAGGTGAGATGGGATTGGATACTTGACCAGATGCCCTGGGAACATGCGCTTATGCCGAGACACAGAGTTCGACAAGCTCAACCGCCAAGTCGCAAAACTTCAAGATGGCAAGACCCCCAAGGTCTACATTAAGACGATCGCCGAGTTGGAGGACTACATGAACGAGGCCGTGGCAAAGCAGAAGGTCACCCCGAAGAAGATGAACGCCACCGCTGCTCGTGGATTGAACGCCGTCAAGCAGAAGATCAAGAAGATCGTCAAGGACTACCAGAGCCAGGTCGAGGCCTACCGCGCCAACAACGACGGCTTCATGGAGTCCGAGGATGAGGAGGAGAAGCCGGCACCCAAGGCTAAGAAGACCGCTCGCTTCACCGACACACCTGTCGAGACCGCTGAGGACGACGACGAGGGCTTCGCCACCGTTGGAAAGGGCGGTCGCACCCTGCAGTTCACCCCCGAGAGCATCTTCAAGCACTTGCGCAGCATCATGGAGACTCGCGGTAAGAAGAACACCGACAGACACGAGCAGATCAAGATTATGGAGAAGCTCTACGAGATCGCCAACACCCCCTACCAGAAGATCCGCGTTCTTCTCACTTTGGTATCAACCCGGTTCGACCTCGGCGCTGGCGGCGCTTCTTACATGCCTCTTGAGCACTGGAAGGCGGCCGAGAAGGAGCTCACTGCTCTGATCGACGTTCTTGAGGCTAACAAGGACTACGTCGTCGTCGAGAACGCCGAGGAGTGGGATGACGACGAGAAGCCCCCAGTCCTGGAGAAGGGCCAGAAGTACATCAAGGTTCCCGGAAGTCTCGTCTCGTACGTCGAGCGTCTGGATGACGAGCTGACCCGTTCCCTCCAAAACATCGACCCTCACACCTCCGAGTACATCGACCGTCTTACCGATGAGGGTGCCCTTTACAACAACATCTTCCGTGGCCAACTCTACTACGAGTACCTCCGCAAGGATGCCGAGCTTGACATTCCCCAGGAGAGCATCAACCGTATCGTGACTCGTCGCCTTGAGCATGTCTACTTTAAGGTATGAGTCCGATATATCTGCGCCCGCAACACTCGCTAATCGTTCCTATAGCCTGCCCAGGTCGTCAAGATCCTCGAGGACAACTGCTGGAAAGCCGTTGGCGGCGAGGTCGAGTCTACGATCACTCCCCGCACGCAGTCCCAGGACCCTGGAAACCTCGTTCACGTTCTCTGCAACTACTTGTTCGGAAACGCCGAGGGTATCCTCCGTGCCCGCGCCATGCTGTGCCAGGTCTACTTCCTCGCTCTGCACGACGAGTACTACAAGGCCCGTGACATGATGCTCATGTCCCACTTGCAGGAGAACATCCCCAACTTCGACGTCGCCTCCCAGATTCTCTACAACCGCACTCTCGTCCAGGTCGGTCTCTGTGCCTTCCGCAAGGGCCTCGTCTACGACGCCCAGAACACACTGCAAGAGATCTGCGGCAGTCAGCGCCAGAAGGAGCTCCTCGCTCAGGGCGTGATGATCCAGAGATACAGCCAGGTCTCACCAGAGCAAGAAAAGCTGGAGAAGCAGCGCCAGCTCCCCTTCCACATGCATATCAACCTCGAGCTGCTCGAGTGCGTCTACCTTACCTGCAGCATGCTCCTCGAAATCCCCCTGTTGGCCCAGACCGGCTCCTCCCCCGACGTCAAGAAGCGCGTCATCAGCAAGACGTACCGCCGCATGCTCGAGTACCACGAGCGCCAGATCTTCACCGGCCCCCCCGAGAACACAAGAGACCACGTCATGCAGGCGTCAAAGGCTCTCGCTGCCGGCGAGTGGAAGAAGTCGACCAACTTCATCCACAGCATCAAGATCTGGGACCTCATGCCCAACACGGAGGACATCAAGTCGATGCTCTCCAAACAGATCCAAGAGGAAGGTCTGCGCACATACCTCTTCACCTACGCCCCCTTCTACGACACCCTGGCCGTCGAGACGCTCAGCAACATGTTCGAGCTGGATGCCAGCAAGGTCCTCGCCGTTGTCAGCAAGATGATCAGCCACGAGGAGCTCGCTGCTTCGCTGGACCAGGTCACTTCCACCGTCATCTTCCGCAAGGGCGTCGAGCTCAGCCGTCTGCAGAGCCTCGCCCTCACGCTCTCAGACAAGGCCAGCGCGCTCATCGAGACCAACGAGCGGACACTGGAGCAACGCACCCAGGGCTCGGCCAACGCGTTCGAGAGACAAGGTGGACGCGGAGGGCGTGGCGGCGGCAGAGGCGGCGCACGGAGAGGCGGCGGTGGCCCTAGGACTGGCGGCGCCACTCAACGGCAGGTCGGCGGTACTCAGTTCACGGGCGGCGCGCTGGGTGCCGCGGTTCGGGGTTAAGGAGGAACGGATTTTCACGCTCGTATCTGCATTAGGGTTGGTTGCTTAATCAAAATTACCGGCCGCGGGGTTCAGAAGAATTGGACTTTGGCTGGTAGGTGTTTGTAGCTTCAGGGAATAGAAGCCGATAGAGTCATGAACTGTGTGTACGAGGAATCATAGATGTGAGATGTATGATGGCTTTGAGTGGGCAGACTTCAAGCGAGTGTTTCTGCACCGCGTGACAATAACAGGGGTATTCTTAACCTGGAAGTCGGAGTCTACTAGCGTGGACGGGGGAATCCAATGTCTACCACATGACGAATGCAACGAAGTCCAGCATTTTCCCTCTTTTCCGTATCTGCAAGGTTTTGGGATGTTTCTGAATGGTTACGTTGCGACAGCTGCGGCGTGCTGATGGCTGGCTTACATACTTCCTTTGCATGGAGCATACATGCGGAGCGGAGCAAAGCGGAGAGACGCCGGATAGCCACCACCGACCCGCGCGCGGTGCACTCGCCTCGAGGCGCAAAAAAGCGAGTAGCGATGGGTCCCCGTCGCAGTATGTGGCGTCCGGGCTGGCTTTCAAATAGCTGAGTAAGAAGATGACTGACCAACCAAACGAGACGCGTTAGAAAAGATTCTGTGAAAGAGTTCCAGAGTCTCCCAGGCCAGCGCGAGCCTTTTTGAGCGTATTGAGACCAGTTTTCACTGAGTTTGAAAGCTCGCGAAAGTCCCAGGCAGTGTCATGCGCCTAAGGTACGTAGTCTACATGAAAAAAAAAAAAGGAAAAAAGAAAGAAGCTGTAAAAGTGACAAATATCAGGCGCCCCTTCTGGTTTGCCTCTCAGCTCAGGGCACAAGCCAAACGCCACAGTTGCAGTCCAGACAAGACACTGGCCCGTGCGTCTGGAGGCTCACCCGCGCGGTGTACTTCCTGGGCCCCAGAGATTCGTCCGCGGCCCTCCCAATCTGATATCGACAACTCCTTGCAGTAGCCAAAAGGACCGGGTTCCTGGAAACAGTCTAGCATACCCGCCGCGGGCGATAGGGGAAGGACGTGCTTCACAGGCCTCCAATGTTGAAAATAAAAATGTCTTGACTTCCTCTTGATCTCATCCCCCACCCTCCTCACAGACCTGTCTCACTCAGATATGAGAACGGCAAACTTCTTTCAGAGAGTTCTGTCACACACGGTCGCATAGTTCATCCCAAAACCCTGGACCCTTCTCCGAGAAACCTCCGCAATACGTCGAATATCTTATCAAGAAGCAGACTCGCTAGGCGACTTACCTCGATTATTTCAGAGAGACGTTATCTCGACATGTCGAGCGCTGCCGAGGAACAACCGCAAGCCGCGCCTCAGGCGGCGGCAGAGGACGCGAAGCCTGAGCTTCCTCCGCTGTCGCCAGCTGAGTTCAGGGTGTACAACCAAATGGCGGACAAGATGGACTACTTTGTGAGACCGCATCGTTCATTCTCACGTCTATCATGAGGTGGCGATTTTGCTTCTGCCCCGCCACCATCCTCATTACCCCGCCATCGTCGCCGGCACCTGGTGTCTCACCAGGGAGATAAAAGTCTCGGGACGCGACCCATCGATCATCCGATGCAAAAGCGACAACATCAACGGTTCGAGGAGTGAACGCTGACCTAACCCAGCACAACCACTTCCGCGCACAATGGACGATCCTCCACGACGCCGCGACCTCGGGGCACCGCCCCCGCAACATGACGCTCAAACAATTCATCGACACAGGTCTCCAATTCGCGCAGCACCTCACCGCGCACCACGGCATCGAGGAACGCTTCGTGTTTCCCATGCTCGCGCGCAGGATGCCCGAGTTCCGCACCGGCCGCGCCGAGCTGTTGCAGCAGCACAAGCAGATCCATAAGGGCATGGACCAGTTCGAGGACTACCTGAAGAAGTGCAAGTCACGGGAGACGGAGCTGGAGTTGAGCGTGTTGCGGGAGAAGATGGACAGCTGGGGCGAGGTGCTGTGGACGCATCTGGATCAGGAAGTCAAGACTCTTGGGGCGGAGAATATGAGGAAGTATTGGACCATGGAGGAGCTTAGGAGCATGCCGATTTGATTGGGCTGATGTTCGAATACGGATGGGAGTCTGGATTTCTGTAAGAGATGGCATTACATAGCGTTCGATTAAACCATGTCGTAAACACATTTAGGCTCATATTTAACTCCACGAGCAGCTCTACTCCCGCGGGATGATATCTAACATTTAAGAAAATTATTTCACAGCGCGGCCTCCCGTCGTCCTCGTCTACCGAGGCGTGCCTGACTTATCCCGAACGCATCCACGCCATCAACTCTCCGTTTCCCCCTCTTCAAACTCTTCCGCGACATCGGATTTCTTCTATTCAAGCAGTAGCAGTCTCCTTCCACAACTGCCGCATCTGCACGATACCGGGAATGCTTCCGAGGAACCCGATGCCCATCTCTGGCACGAAGCCCTTGTCCATACTCCAGTGTACTGTAAGCGGGAACCACGCCGCCTGCCTCGCAAGCGTCCGCGTCCACACGCCCAGCGAATCTTGATACTCGGCGCTCCTCACATCAACCGTACCCTGTTTCAGACTCTTTCTTCTGCGCAGGTACTCGACCAGTAGCCGGCCCAGCTCGCTGCCGACAAAGCACGACCAGAACCGCACACTCCACCGCGCCGCCTTGCCCTGCTGCGCCGGCGTCATCGGCAGGACGCCCTTTGACGCCAGGTACGAGCTGCTCTCGAGCGACTGCAACAGGATGCACACGGTGACCTGGAACCACGAGATGGCCCTGTCGAGCGTCGCACCGCTGGCGTCCTGCTTCTCCTTTTCCTCGGCCGTCGGTTTGGGCGCCGTCATTAGGCGGCGGAGCCACAGGTACATCGGGAGCAGCGCCCACAGACGCATTATCGTGCGCGCCTCGCTGGTGAGGGTCGCGAGGGCGCGCAGATGACCCGCGGCTCGGGAGGCGAGGGTCGCTGCCGCGGAGGCCCGGGGAGGCGTCGTGGAGAGGAGGATCGTGGCATCTGGGGGCAGGGAGAAGGCGAGGGAGACGAGGCGGCGGGCGGAGCGGCGGAGGGAGAAGGTGTACAGGGCTTCGAGGACCGAGGCGGAGAATCGCGAGGTGTAGCACAGGAAGCAGAGGACGGTGTCGATTCCAGCAGGAGTTGCGAAGCAGCGCGTCAAGTGGGCGACAAAGGAGTCGACATTCGTCGGAGAGAGGGCGAGGAGGACGTTGGGAGGAAGCTTTGGAGCTCGTGGTTCTGAGCTTGCGGCTGGCGGAGCGGCGGTGGGAGGAGGAGGTTTGATTGGGTCGCCGGATGGAAGGTCGGAGATGGCGGGCGCCTGGTCTGCTGTTTCTGTCGACATGACGGGCAGTTTTGTTTCGCTCGTCGAGGTGTCGCTGTTTCCGATACTGTGGGTGAGGAGAAGGTGAGAGGGCTCACGGGCGAGTGGTCGTGGGTTGTGGAAAGCTTTTGGAGCTCGGTGGTAATGCGTTATCCCGAGGATCCGAGACGAGCGACGACTGTGGACTCCCGTCTGTCGTTCGACGACAATCGCTAGCTTGTGAAGCACGGCGTAAGTTAGACTGGGGACGTGGTCAATAATTGACGCAGTTTCGACGTCGGGTTCCCTCCCGATGGGATTTTGGACGGTGTCTTGGAAGAACTCGGTAAGCGGCACACTAACAATTATATTCCAGCCAGAAAAAAAAAATAGTTGTCCAACTGGCAAAGCTGCTGCAGAACGACGTTCAACGGCTGTTGAAATTAGCCATGTTCATGCGCTGAGGTGGATGCTGAGCGACGGGGGGGTGACCAGCCAGCAGGTGCCGGTGCAATGCAGTTACAGTAGCGAAGGTAGGAGGCTGGATGGTTTGTTTCGGGAGGAAGCGGCGGGAATGGACAAGCAGACCGCTGACGGCACAGGTGACACAACTAGGTTGATGCAGCTGCAAGCCGTGCCAGCGCCGAGTCCGTTCACCGATGTGCCGCGGCGGGCAATTTGTGAGAGAGGACGTGGAGCGGGCCGGGAAAGGGAAGGGAAGGGAAGGGATGCAGCGGCAATCCGCAATCGCATTGGTCGGCGAAAATGACCTTCCAAGTTGCCCCCGTTTCCGCGACCTCGGTACATTTTGATTCGGCAACCGCGAGTCCTGCTATGGGGAAGTCCCAGATTCAGGACCGTTATCAGATCGGATTTGCTGAGGGCTCACACTGCTGCAGCACAACGCACTAAAATGAGTGTTTGGCGGTTGATTAGCCCGTCATCAGGCTAATCCGAAGTATGCTCGACAAGACAACCGGATCTGCATGTACATGGTCCGGCGAGAAAACCCGGTAAATCAGCTTGAGTGTTTTTAGTAAAGCAAGCATTGGTGAGATCACCAACTCTGAGCTCGTCTTGATGAGGTATCTTCTCGTACATCTTATCGCCGAATTTGCCCTCCACCCTCGATCTCATCCTTCCGAAGTTATCAAAATCGGAATCAAGATGGATATTTGCCCGAAAGAAAAATGTTACCAAGTCTTCTGATATGCATTGATTTGCTCCCAGGCGGGTGAAACTCGAACGATGTTTTTGTCAACTTCCACCATTCGAGACTTTGACAATGAAGCTATTTGAAAACAGTTCTGGTATGAGAACAGAATTTTGGTGGTCAGAGACGCGTCAGGAGTACTGCATTCACTCCGGCGCCATCAACAGTGCTGCTAACTAAGAGTCTTTAGGGTGCATAATCTTGAAGAATATATTACAAGCTAATAGATAAGTTCTAAGATATAGGATTAGTAGTTAAGTAGACAGGTATATAGGGAAGCTTAATGGACCTAAGTAGAAATAGGGGAGCTTAGAGGAGCTTAGAGGAATCTAAAAGAGGTTTAGCTTAATAGAGAGATATTGAGTAGCTCTTTATAAGCTCTCTAGCTTCTCTATTGAAGGAAAAAGGAGATAAGAGATAAATATTTAAGCTTATATATATTTAAAAATTTATTTCATATTATTTTAGTTTTAATATATTTATTTCTCTTATTTATTATCTCATGGAAATATAAATCATTAAAAAAGTATAAATGATAGTAAATACATAAAAAAATATAAGATTGAAGTATAACTACAAGCTCCCCTATTAAATAGAATATATTAAATTCTTAAGATTAGATATTAAGCTAAATAAAAATAAAGAAGTAATTCATAGTGACTTAATTTAAGAGTAATTAAATAGAGAGAGGTTATTATGTTATAAGCTAATAGGGTAGTTCTGAGATATAGGATTAGTAATTAAATAAATAAGTATATAGAGAAGCTTAAAGGATTTAAGTGGAAATAAGGAGCTTAAAGAAGGTTTAGCTTGATATAGGGGTATTAAGTAGCTCTTTATAAGCCCTTTAGTTCTCCTACTAAGGCAAAAAGGGGCTAGAGATAAATCTTTAAGCTTATATATACCTAAGAGACTAACTTCTTCACTCTATACTATTCCTACTTATAATCGAATAGCTATAATCTCTAATAATCTGGTTCCTAGACGTCTTAGTTAAATATATCCCCCAATATAATGTTTTCTGCTTCTAAAGTAATTCCATCAGTACTACTGACCACGAATATATTCTTATATATAGAGTACACAGCAGTTAATGAGGTTTTTAAATACGTATCTTAACCTAATGGACGACTGCTCTGTTTATGAGGCCCCTTCTTATCTTTTCCTTTTGACTCGAAACTGAGAATACAAAGCTCCTACTAAGGTTTTTTCTGTGCTGTTTTAGAAGAAACCCCGGTTAGAACTGTTTTTTCACGTCGGAAACCAAAGGCTGGCATGCTAGACCGTGGCTTTGCTACGAATTTGGAGTTACTGGGCAAGAGCAGTTTGAGGAGAAAAGGCACACTGTACAGCTATAACAGCGAATAATTGGGCGATCTCTATGTTTCTTATTCACCAGCTGGTTTCACGGCAGATAAATATAGGCAGAGAAATCCCCAAGAAGGAAGAAACAGGAATACTTCTGCATGATATCGTGACAACTTGGCGCACTAGTCTTATAACGTTCAGCGCTGATTGCCGTCTATATTCTTGCTCTAAAGTGACGATCTTAGTACGGCAGCCCTAAACCAGCTCCAACTTCCCCTGGCTTGGGCTGAGTTGCAACCATCTTGCAAGCATTTCCGTGGCGCTTATTGCCTCTCGACTTCTCAACCACTCGAATGATGAATTCGCTCCCGGTTTCGACATAACATTAGTTGCTTCAATATGTCTTTTTGGATGGGCCACTGAAGAGCCATGGATGGTCCCGCCCAGTGAGCCTGACCACATGTTTGTGAGTGTTATCAACAGCCCGACCAGCACGGCAAGGTTTTTTGATGACGAAATTTCCGCCAAGTGGAAGTCTGAAGTCATAGCCGTTGACTGGGAGGGACCCGAACTGAGTGCGGTTCAATGACGTTGTGTTCGGATATGTTCGTCCCATGCCTTCCGACCTGGGGAGTCAGAGTTATGCCGGCCGCCAGCGTCACCTGACTAACATCATCCCGGTGCATAAAGGAACTTCAGCAGAAGGCCAGGCTGTACAAAGCCGCTGGTCCAATTCCGGTGTTTGATGCGTCGGCTGCAGTGATCAAGTCGGATAGCGCAGTGATCGCTGACATCAAAGCGGAGCTGAAGAAAGCAGTCGCCGTCTTGGAGAAGATCCCTGAAGATGAGAAGGACTGGCGCCCGGGAAGCGATGACAACGTTCTTGATCTCGTTCATCCATGGTTGCGGCCACTTGCCCACGGCGTCTCCCGCATCCTGGTCGATAAACGGATTTCTCTGGAACAGACCCTCAAGTTTTGCGAAATTGCGGTTCAGGTGAAGTCATTCCGACACCCGTTCCGGCAGGTTCATTATGGTCCGCTGAATACCAGTGGCTTTCGTGTGACATTGAACTCAGCACCGGCAAGCCCCGTATTGCAAGCTACATGAACAACTTACACCCGGAGAAACACGCCGATCTCTACTCTGTCATCGAGAAGGTCATCGAAAAGGTCATCGAAAAGGTCATCGAAAAGGCCCTCCCGCTATTGGATGTTGTTTCCCCGGTGGCCGGATTGGTTCGAGATGCAACGCGTCAAGGTCCATGACGTGGGAAAGGGGTGCTTTACCCCCGAGATATGCAATGATTCTGATCGTCATCCGGAAACACGCCCTCAAGAACAGGACGAGGAACCTCGTAATGAAGATAAGTACAATAACAAGTGGGAAGACAGCGACGGCGAGCCGTGAAGTCCGGTTCAAAGCAACTCTTCCCGTCCAGAGGCCTGAGATTCCGAAGTACCGACCATCGAAGCTTACTCCCGAAGAAGTTCGACTGGAAGACGGGTTCTTCGACAATGCCAAACGACTCCAAATCATTGTGAAGCTGGCGAACATTCACCTAACGCCGGAAAAGCCGACATACGATGGTGGCTCTTTATCGACAAGGAAAAAGCCTGGCGTCGAAAGAATCCTGCGCTGTTCCTCGTTGACCCGGCGATCTCGGTCATCAGTACCGCCAACGTGCCGCCGCAGCAGAGGCATTGGTGGAAAAATGGGGTCGCGGCGGGTCGTCTCCCTCCATCAGTCGTAAACATTTTTTGGGACGACTTGCCAGTTTGGAAAAGCCCAAGGAGACAAGATTGGATGTGATGCAGAAAAGAACGGGCCGGGACGGCTGTTGGGAAGGCCACTATGAAACGTGCAGCGGAAGAGGAGTTAGACTTCTGTGAGCATCAGGTCATGTTGGAAAAAGATTGAAATCAATATAGACATGTGGATTTCAAATATTAAATCATTCATAAAAGATAGTCACTAGAAGGAGGCTGCATGTTTAATGGAACAAAGAACCCGTTATACTATGTGTGACTGCGTTGTACGAGGTGAGGTTCGCAGGCAAGTTGCACATTTTACATATCTCAAGTCGAAATGCTGCAACACCCATTCATTCATTGGCGCTGATACTGCAACAGTTCAGTCAATGATCACAATCGAAATCAACTATATGCAGAAATCATGCTATCGGGCCGTACAATTTTGCCAGACCTGTTTGGCCTCACTTGACAACTTGATGCTTCAAAACTCCAGTCACAAAGCACCACTCATCGAACCTGAACGTGAGGACTTTGAGATTCGCCAATGATCATGGACATTTAGCATAAGCTTTGCATTAGTCGCAGCCAAGATTACGGGCCGTTCCTCCAATACTTAGGTTAGTGCCCATAAGCATGACGTATAGAACCTTTCCACGACCTACGAGAGAGCCTCGGCATGCGTAAGGCCATAGATTGGGTTTGCCGATGCGCTTGGGATCTGAGGATACACGGCTATAGTTTTTCGTAAAGCCCATTTTTCCCGTCGAGGATGTATAATTGCCAGGTGGCACAGACGTTTTCGAGGTGGTGGTTTGGGGTATGATATCCGCTTTGCCCCCAGCAGGACTCGGGAGGAGAACAGCGAACAAGTTGACTCCAAGAATTGAGATAAACCTCTTGCTATCGTATGAAAATCAATATTGAAGCCACGTAGAACCCCTCGGTGTCATGCTTGCAATTCGTGTCTTTTGGGGAGTTGAGCTTAGTTATGCACTGGACTGACTTCCTGATGCTAACATCCCCTAATCTCAAAAGCACTCAAACTGCGGCTGACGCTTATGCTCTTTTATTTCAAATACTATCTCATGATGGGTTCGCAATTTAGGTGGCCAAGCTTTCATGCAATCGAAATATCTTGTTGTGTGGTGATACCACCAGCGTTCTTTCTGACGGCTCTGGCAAGGCGTTATATCGATGCAGTAGATATGTCTAGAGGTTTTCTCAGCACTAAGATGAATACACGCCTTCTGGTAATGCTGTTCGTATTCATTGCCGAACTCGGGATGGCATGTGATGGCAGATCCATTACATCTGAACAACATCGGAGCTCAGGCATCGACGACTAGGGATATAGACAGCAAAGCGTGCGTAGAGTGATGTCCGATGCCACAAGCAAGTGGCCGATATTCATCATTTGAACATGGAATTTTCTGCCTCGGTGAAGACCGGGCAATGAAGGATAGAGTCCCACAGTGTTCCGTTGAAATGACGCCAGATCATCATGAGAACCCTGGTCAACACCATGCTTGGAGGTGATCTTTGTTTATCCAGCGGGTTCTAAGCCCAAGATTAGTCGTCATTTCCACACGCGAATGACGTTGGCGTTCCTTTTAAATAGACTGATGCGGATTATTAGGAGATGCCGAAGGAAATAGACTCGCCGGATTCACAGCCTCGGGCCGGAAGTTATGGGTAGCAAGGGTCCAAGAATGAAGTCTCACGTCAGTCCAGCCGCCGACTCCGTTTAACGAAGTTCGTGTTCGGATGCTACACTTTCCCTTCACGGAGTTGACGGGGATTCAGAACTCAAGCATCAGGGAAATCAGGGACGGACGGAAAGCAATGCATGCGGCCGCTATTATCCAAAAGGAGGTGGAAAATCCAAGTATAAAGATTGGCAATGCCCTCTCGGGTCGACACATCCAGAATAACTCAACCATCAGCACTCCAAAAACTCTTCGTCTGAAAGCAAAACCCACCGTTAGGCAGCAAGCAACCTTGTTCGCCGTCACAACAGGCATCGTCATTCCCGTCAATCTCAACTTTATGCACGTGGCTGGGCTCTCGTACCCGGATCCCCCCGAAAACCTTATCCTGACAACTGCACGCTCATCTGCGAAGACAAACATGAAGCTCAACACCACCACCCTGATCCTCCTCTTCGCCACTCCAATCCTTGCCGGCGTCGCGCCCGCCGCCACCGCCGAAGAGTGCGGAGCTCTCGGGGTAATGATATACACCGCAGCTGGCGACACCAAGGGCGTGGATCCCGCGCAAATCCGGAAGTGCAAGGAGCACCCTCTGGGGTCGAACCCACGACCCGAGGGCGCCGTTGGACTTCGACCCGACAACGCGTCTGCGGACGGCAAGACCATGAACGCTACAGACTCCGTGAGCACTGCGGAGCATTGGTGGAAACATGGGCATGGCTGGGGCAAGTGCTGGGACGTCGATCCCGGAGAATTTGGATGCTCGAAGGGCTACTGCTACAAGGCCTGCCCTGGCGACGACGGCGAATGGTGCTGGACTGCCCAGAACAAAGGATACGGGGCATGGAAGACCTGCAATGCTAAGGCTGATTGCAAGGTTACTGATGATATAGGATGTGGCAAGGGATGCAAGGCTTGTGGCTGCGGCTGCTGAGCACACTCGCATTCGGCTCTTACTTTTTGGCGATCGGTTCTTGGGATTGGTGATCGATTCATCCAGCGTTGAATGCGACTGAGTATGGTGTTGGGTTGGCATATTAGTGTAATTACTTTCCATTTCTAAAGTCCGCTGCGCTTTTACTGAGTTTTCTTTCCTAACTGGGTTGGCTCGGCAGCGTGCTGATCAATGTATGTTTAATCTCATTCTGTGCTTGCACGTGCCATTTCAGTCGGAATTACTCTCGTCTCATCATTCAGATGAAGTTGAGTGACGACTGGTCACGCAGTGACGAAGTTTCAGGAAAATGAATCGTCAACATAAAACATATTGGATCGTTCTAGAAAGCTAATGTAGCATAAGGCCAAACTTTACCGCTAGAACAAACAGACTTCGACAAGGCCTTATTCAACTTATTCCCAGTCAATAGACAACAGAGTTCGATAAGAGATCGACGAGAGTCAGGCGTTCATGTCGGTTCCGTGCCGACAGCAACCATTCCGATGCTTCGGAAAGTAACAAAGAAGACTTGCGGAAAGCACAATGAACGCGTCTCATTACTTTCCCTCTATCTTCGGAAGATAGGTCCAAGGAAGATACTCTTCCTTGGATCATTTTTGGGTTGCCAAGCGCCAAACGTAGCCGCCGTCTTCCCGCCGATTCATCCGCCGCAAACCTGGGACTCCTCGCGGCTCGCCAAAGCCTCCGAGTAGCTTGAGATCCTTTGCTGCCCCGACAAACGTTGTTTATGTGGCTCAGAACTATTCTGTTGACCCCAGACATCCTTGGTATTGAAAGCCACTCCCGGCGGAGGGATGCTTTCAGTTTTTCCCACGCCCGCCGGCCTGAGCTTGGCAGATCCATCGAGTCCTTATCGTTCCTCTGAATCCTAGATACCAGAAACCGACGTCCCTCATGCTCAAATTCGTCTGTGAAATTGTTCGAGCGGCAGATGCGCTTCAAACGTCGCCGACGGGCCTGACATGGACTCTGTTTCTCCCGTCGCACATTTCCGCGACAGGCGCGAATCCCTGCGCCTCGAAGTCGTTATCTTTTCGTCTGTGATGACATAGACGTCAAGGAAGTCATCACTGACTTGGTGACTTTGGATGTGGTATTTCGTTCCATTGATGTCCTCGGTATGAGATGTCGATGAAGACCGGCATTTCTGAAAGCCCATTTCTGCGTTTAAAGAAGTCGATTTTGTTGGCGGAGTTGAGACCAGAAGCTAGTTCTCAGTCAAATTGATATTAGAACGGCGCAGCTATGAGTCTAATCAATTATTGGTACTCACGCACCCAGATTCTCCGACTTGCGCCTTTGGATGCTCGACGAGAAGGCGTAGGTGGCACCATAGATCAGAAGCCCGTTATATGAAATGGGTAGTTGCAAAAGTCTGACATATCCAATGCCTTCTGAATTAAATCAAGAGTCGCAAGCAGCAAGTTTCTGGCACATTGCTACGTAGATCCTCAGCTTTTAGATCAAATTGAGGCCCGTAGAGCTCCATGATATTTTGTAAGTAGGCAGGAGGAAGCTAGATTTGTCAAGCAACCTGCCTTCATGGGCGCCTGATATGAGGGATGGCCAATATAGAACTCCATCGTGAAGTCTCGCTCGCAGCTACCTCTGCCACCATAGTCGGCCGAAACGGGGTCAGCAGCTTTCAGCCCTACAGCAAGACATGCTCTACGGCTCGCCCTTCCATAATTTTCTTATTGGACGTTATCAAGCATCCAATAGGCACACTTTAGGCGGCAGTTATTCCTAGTGAGACGCGACGCTTCAGGTGCAAGCTCCTCGGCCTTCCAATTGGCTGTTTTGGTCACCGAGGACTCTGATCACGTCTCTCAAAACAACATGATGATGCCTTGCACTAGAGAGACCTCGGAAATCTCGAACATCATGGGCGCGTCACGAACTGCACGTAATGAGCCTCAAATGCCTCGAGTAGTCCAATGATAGGTCCATCTCTCACCGAAAAGCAGTCAGCGTGTGGATCACAGGCAGGCAGCCGTTCAGTATTGCAGGACGAGGCCTCGATCAGGCAGGCGATTGCCTGGCGTTGGGCTCGAAAATGGGTCGCATACAGTCAACGCAACGGGCAATGACCAAAAATATATCTTCAACGAGTAGAACCGGCGGTATTCCTCGTTTGCATCATATAACATAAAAGACCCTCGCCCCGATTCGTATAGCGAACCTTTGAACCATCAATTGCATACGAATCTTATTCTTCCTAATCTTTCAATCATGCATCTTTGTGCCTTTTCGTTCTTCAACTTGTTTACGCCCAGCGCCCATTTGTCGCCAACGCACGTCAGCAAGAGGCCCCCCTAGCTCGCCCTGGTAGCAGCACTCCTATCTTCATTGACCATCAATCAATTCATTGAGACTCCTATGACTGATTGATTCTATATGATCCAGGAACATCAATGCCGTGTGGTCGCAATAGAAGATGACAATGGATAAATAGGTGAAAATACCCTTTAGATAGACTTATCTGAATAATACGCTCAGTGTAACAGTTCTGAATATAAGAATTGAAAGCTCCTCCACTGCTGAGGATACATGCAACCACAGCATCATGAAGCAAGGCGCAAAGACAACCAAACCCTCCCTAGCTAGCTAAACCCGCACATTTCGAGCATTTTTGGGCTTGCGCCCGGGCTTCTGTTGCCCGCACGTCTTGATGTGCTCCGAGTGAACGGTGAAGTCGTTCGAAGGCTCACCGCAAATGCAGATGAAGACCAAGTCCACATCGTGCGTCTTGCTGCAACTCTTGTTGATGTGCCGGACGTAATTCCCTTTGCGAGTGGCTTCGTATCTGCATTTACACACGTATTGCGGATCGTCCTCCCCGCGGTGGACTTCAGATAGGTGCCGCCGCATCTGTCTCGGCTTGCTGAACGTCCTGCCGCAGACACCGCAAGACGAGGATCCGTCGGTGCAGCCGCTGTAGCTGCTTGCGCCGTAGCCAGGCCAAGGCGCCAGATAGCTCAAGTTGCGTTGCGCATCTGCATCGGCCCGGCTGCGTGTGGCGGTACTGCTCGGGAACGAGTGCCCGGGATCATGGTGGAAATAGTGCAGCATGAGATGTGCCCGATTTGTCGTAGGGGCTACAGCATCCCACGGCTCCTTACGTGGTGATTGCTGGTATCGTGGGTCATACACCAGCTGGTTTGCAGCCTGCCCGAGATCCAAAATGGGGGTTTGGTGGGAGTGGTGACGAGGCGTTGGGAGTGATGCCGAGAACGCGGGAGTTGGCTGCTCCTCTGCACCAGTGGCCTCGCCAATCTCCAGTTCTGGCGGGTACTCATTGGGGTCGACTGTCTGGTCGTCGCGGGCGAACGCTAGATGGCTCGCGCTGGCGAACTGATCTGGGTCCCCCTCAATGCTTGCGCCGTAATTTGGGCCATCACCCTCAGGAATAAAGAGGGCTGTTGCATACTGAACGACAGGCGCTTGTGCCGTGCCGTACTCGTAGACATCGTCGTCGGCAGCGGTCTCGCTGAGCGAGCGCCGCGAGTGGGAGTTCATGGCTGATATGGGGATTTCACCTGCGCGTTGCGATGCGATGAGCGACTGGGCATCGGCTCCGTCCGGGGAACAAGTGGCTGTGACATCTGTTAGAAAAACGCTTGTTGGCTGAGCGGCTCAGAGGCCTACTTGGGACACAAGATGGGGTCCTTGGGAGACTCACTGCCTCTGGATGATGTCAGATTGGGAATAAAGATGTGTCGCGAAATGTGACTTTGGAAGTGAATCTGCATCGACCGCGATGCATGGCATCAAAGGAAAGTAGGAAATCATTCAGAATAAGAGTGTTTCGAAGACGTAAGATACGATGACTTGCCAAGCAGTTTGGGGTAGAGGGACGAGGTGAATTTGAGGTCAATTCTCTGCGCGATGATGGGTGGACGGTCTCTGTCAACGTAGCTCGATGGAGGGCTGGTTTGGTCCTAGAATCAGCCCGACCCAGCCAAAGCTGGCCTCTCATCATTTGCGGCATGCATCACGTGGACGTAGGACAGCATTGCTCTTAGATTGGCGATGCCGCTCGTGGCATTCGATCCTCAAACGGACCTCGGAAACCTCGAAGTCCCATAAGAACACGGGGCCAGCGTCAGTCCTCTGAGATACCTAAGGTATGCAGAGGGTACGCTGTCATCGTCATCAAGCCAGCCGTAGCGCAGATGGCTGGGCAGCCCTAAACTTCCTGTCAAGTTGTGAAGTTGGCTCTTTCGCAAGTCATTGATGACAGCTCCGGGAATAAGTATAGGTGTTCCTCACAGTAGAACGAGCGGACATAATGAGCACTAACTTCGGCGTTTGGGGGTCAAGGTAAAAAACTACCCGGGGGTGTGGGGCTCACGGGTATGGTACACTTCTCGGATGCCCGACGACTGGCACGGGAACGGCAGACCCAGCTATCGTCAGCAGCGGCCCAGTTGAATACCGGCCTACCTATGTTGCGGGCCTTAAGCAAATAGCCACTTTCTTCACGTTGAATTGCTAAGCTCATGTCAACAATTTTGATAACTCATTCATATCTGGGGTTTAATCTGTGCTGTTTGTTACCAATGTAAGCGAATTTACGATTTTTACCGCGGTTAGCATAGGATTGGAGAATGCGGCAGTCAATAATGGCTTTCAAATCCTATGTTACACGATATCATTCCCCATATATCATGCACATATACTTATCGTAACATCGCTCAATGTCCTTAAAGGCCAAGCAATCCTCCTCCACCTTTACCCTTACCACCACCACCTCCACCTCCTCCAAGCAATCCGCCCAGAAGGCCTGGATTGTCTTCTCCTCCGCCAAGGACACCTCCGAGAAGACCACCGTTGCCTCCTCCGAGGAGCCCCCCTCCGCCTCCGCCTTCCTTCTTGTCGCCTTGGCCTCCAACACCGCCGAGAACGCCTCCCAGGAGACCGCCAACGCCGTCACCAACTCCGCCTACAACATCACCAACTCCGCCAAGCAGATCGCCTTGGCCGATCTTGCCAACGCCATTACCCAGACCTCCAGTGATACCGGTGACAGCATCGCCGGCACCCTTGCCAACGCCTCCGACGACGCCGCCAAGAGGGCCGCCAACGGTATCACCGAGACCACCAACTGTCCCCCCAACGGTGTCGCCCTGATGCTTGCGTTAGCCGACGGAGATTCTCAGTTGTAAGGTCGCGACGTACCAGTCCTTTGCCGACGCCTCCGACGGTATCGCCAACGCCTTTCGTAGCACCGCCGACGGTGCCCATGACGTCGCCTCGGCCGAGCGCTCCGGTCGTGTCGCCCAGTGTCTTGCCGAGCCCGCCGGTAGCAGCACCAAGGGTGTTATTGACACCGTTCGTGGCACCTCCGACGGTTTTTCCGAGGCCGTCGACTCCGACAGTCTTGCCGACGCCATTGGCGACACCTCCAACCGTCTTGCCAGCCCCGTCGACAACGCCACCAACGGCCTTTCCGGCGCCATCGACGACTCCTCCGGCGGTTTTGCCGGCGCCGCCAACCGTCTTGCCAGCAGTGTTGGTGACACCTCCGACGAGTCCGCCAGCAGTCTTTCCGACATTTCCGACAGTCCTGCCAACGCCATCGGCAACCTGACCAAGACCACCGCGCTTTCTGGCTTCGACCTCGTGGGTCGGAACCAGAGCGTTGGGGTGGTAGGTCTTCTTCTTTGGAGCTTCGGGCTTGGGTGTCCCGGCTTCACGTCCTTGTGCTTGTGCACGCTGCGCCTCGAGCTCTGCTGTCGGCACGAGGGCGTTGGGGTGGTAGGTCTTCTTCTTTGGCGCGGGAGGGTGGAAGTCTGTGAGGGGCCTGGGTGCCGGTATGGTGACTGGCTCGGCCTTCTTGACGGCAGGCTTGGGAGCAGGAGCAGCAGCCGCAGGTGCTCTGGCTGGAGCCCCCGCAGGCTGGGCAGTTCGTTGAGGGTTGACGGCAGGCTTGGACGGCTGCGGCCTGTTGGCAGCCTCCTTCCTTGCCTGTATTCTTGCCAGAATATCCCCTCCGGTGGTAGGCGTGTTGTTGTGAACGGTCTTCTTCGTTGATGGCCTAGAGCTGCCGGAGCTCTTGGACTTCGCCCTGTGCGCATTCTCTTGAGTCGAGGCCGGCGGCTTGGCGGAGGACCTGGACGTCGCCTTGGTTACGGATGTTGCCATGGTTTCGGCATCGGTTGTTGGCCTAGAGGTTCTCGAGGCGTGAGTAGATTTTGGTGCTGAAGTCGAAGGAGCGTTGACGTTCGCCGCCTTCTGCTGTTGGATTCTGTTGACGACGTCGGCTCCGGCAGGGCTAGTGTTGTTGACAGGTCGCTTCGCTGCTGCTTGTTCGGCGGCGGCGGCGGCTCTCTTCAACGCCTGGCGTTCAGCCTCCCTCTTGATGATGGCATCGGCTAAGGCTAGCCTCTTCTTGATAGCTTCAGCTTTAGCCCTGCGGGCCGCCTTCTCCTTCCGAGCCTCAGCGGCGGCCGATGCCGACGGGGGATCGCCCAACGCGTTCGGGGTTAGGCCTGTCGCATGCATGTTAGTCGCTTGCTTGCCATGGCCCATCACTCAGGCGTCGTTAGCGGGAGACGAACGCTTACTCTGTACAGGTTCCGCTGTAGACATGATGACTGATGAATAATATGTATATCAAGATTCTCACTCGGAAATGATCTGAACGATTTTGGTAGTTGAGATGGGCTGGAGTAGAGGGGTAATATGAGAGTTTCGAATTCAAATTCGCATTGCTCTTTCCGTTTGTCCATGGTGTGGCTGCTCGGACTATATGGTTCGCTCTGTGGCGGCTCCTTCTTAGTGACGTAGGACCAAAAAGACGTTGAGACGAGATTGAGGAGGTGAGGAGATGGTGTGAGCTGACGTTGTCTGTGACCGGTGACGTCGAGTCTCGGATTTGTACCGGGGTCTGATAGGTCTAGTCTCTCCTTAGTGCCAACGCGCAATTATGCGAGACTGCGCTAATCGAGACTCACCGAGAAGCGCGCGGAGCCAATCGAACCTCGCACCCACACGCCACACTTTCAGAACAGATGCCCGCGCCGCCAGTACGGGCTACAGCCGACAGCCACAGACTGCAATTTGTTCTGGGGCCCCTTCCCCCTTCCCCAAGGTAGGTAGCCACCTCTGGCGAGCTGCTGATCCCTGATATGACATTACCCCCCCCTTTTCGGTTGCGATGTTTATCTTTATTTATTTATTTTCTTTCTTTTTTGTCAATGTCTTTCTGGCAATTGGGGTTCTGGTGTGCGGGGTGTGATGGCCGAATCGCCGATCGTTGAAAGGGGCGATGGTGTGGTTTCGCCTCTCTAATCACGATTTTCTGCTGCGGCATATTTTGGAGACAGAAACCGGATCTTTCGATGACATGTGTAGCAACCGTCGGATCCTCGGACGATGCCGACACGTCGTTCGGAAGCTTTGCTCCCTGGCCGTTTTCCGAAACCGCCGTTGTTGAGCTTCATAGGTGAAGTCTCTTTTCCGGAAGCTGGTTACTGCGTGATTCTGGACCCTTTTCAAAAGTCTAATGAAGGGATGAACTGCCATCAAGGCGTCTACGGTCTGGCAGGAGAAGCATCTAGATCACCAGCAAACTCTGGAATCCTCGTCAACCTCAACCCATCGCGACGTTCAGCTGTAGATCGTGGCAGTCGCCCCCATTGTGGCTGGTGGCGTGGGACGGTTGAGGATGAATGGACGGAACAAGTTGCTCCCCACAGAAGTTATCTGCGGGAATCTGCAAGTCGACGTATGCCCGATGGGCTGTGCGTGAACCAGCGGGCATCGGCCGTCGGGTACCTTTGTTTCTCGGTTTCGTACTTTGGACGAGTCTAGGCCCGCTTGCCATCCCTTGCGGGAGGTGCTGTTCTTCAACCCTATCTAGATGAAACGCTTTCTGTTCACCGCTGGACAATAACGACTCGCTACTATCACGTGGCTCTGAAGTTTTTAACTGAGCCGAAAGATTCAGGGGATCACCCGAGACATCCTCTACTGAGACGCAGCAATGAAATCATGAGCCTCTCACCAGTGTTTATACTGGCGACTGAGTTCACCGAAGGGCCCCCCCCCGAGAGCTGAAGTGGCGATGTGGAGTACTCCAATGGCAACGTGAATCAATTAGTTGACCTCATCCTGACAATTGTGGTCTCGGGTTTAACTGAGTCACCAACTTTGGTTCAGATTTTGTTGCCGAAAAACTTATGTACGACTTCCTGTGACTTTTCGATTTGACCTGACTCGAGTTAGGTGAGGGCAACTGAGAAGTGCTGCTTACCCTCGCAACATACGAGTTTTTGACAATCACGTTCAACAAGTCAAGGAGAAACACGCAATCAGGCACTGCAAAATCATATTGGTGAGTAAATCTTTCATTATGTCTCCCTTCATGTTCTTTCCTCTACATTGAAGTCACGCCGCAGAATATTCGTGCAAGTTGGCAACGCTTTGCGTGCCTCATATCTCGTACCGGTCGCTCTGGTCGCGAACAGGGCGATAGGTAAAGTAGTCGAATGTGGCTTCCCGTGCGGTACCATTGCAGTCGGAAGCAGCGACGCCAACGAACGCACCCGTGAAGCTACCATGCGCCTGGTGGCCACCGCACTCATCCGACAAGATCGAAGCATCATACGCCGGGCCCACCTTCTTCAGCTCCTCGCCCTCGAGGGCATAGTAGAATTGCAACGCGGGCCCGCGGATCGTGAGACTGAGCCTCACCTTGCCCGTATCTGGCAATGGAATCGGCTCGACAAAAGGTTCTTTGAGGTTGCCGTCCGGCCATGATGCCTCGGAGCTTTGGATGAGAAGCTCCCGCCTGCCATCCGAGTCCGCTGTCACGGTGAGGTAGAAGAAGTTGTAACGGCAGTAGTACGCTATCAGGCCCGCGAATTCACGCTCGTCGGTTGGGGCTATATCGACAAGAGTCTCCGCATCGTACGAAAAGTGCGTCTGCCGCCGGGCAACGAGAGCTTGCTCGAACCAAGAACCGACTGATTCTCTTCCGATAAGAGTGAGCTTTCCACCCTCGGTCTTGAAGATACGTTCTGGTTCTGGCGTCCTGAGCCATTGGAAGTCCCGAGGCAGACCGTTCTCGAAAGTGTACCTCCTCTCGGCCCAGTATGGCGCCTCATCTGGAGTGCCGGGGACTTGGACATGCAGCGACGGGACGGGGCCGTTCTTGACGTACAGCCAGTCGTCGTCTGCCCAGTAAGCCTCCTGCAACCCCGTCTCCCGGCCCAGAACGCATCTCCGCTTCTGCGTCGTGGGTCGGCCTGCCAGATGGACCATGTACGTCTTTCCGTCGGGGGTGTCGACGACATCGCCGTGGCCGGCACGCTGAAGAGCGGCGAAGGGCGCGTCTTTGGACGTGATGATGTATTTCTGAGGGTGCAGCTCGTAGGGACCCCAGATATCGCGAGAGCGGGCCAGGGTGCAGGCGTGCTCGTACGCGGTGCCGCCTTCCGCTGTGAGAAGGTAGTACCACCCGTTCCGCTTGTAGAGGTGAGGGCCCTCGACCAGGGCCAACTCGGTACCGCGGAAGATGTTCTTCTTGGGACCGACGAGCTTCCCGAGCTTCGGGTCGAATTCTTGGAGGACGATGCCGGTGAAGGCGTGCGGGCGGCGGCGGTGGTCCCACATCATGTTGATGAACCACTTGCGGCCGTCGTCGTCGTGAAAAAGAGACGGGTCGAAGCCGGAGCTGTTGATAAAGTACGGGTCGGACCAGGGTCCTTCGATCGAAGGCGCCGTCACGACGTAATTGTGCGTGTCCTTGTAAGAGCCGTCCTTGCGCTTGACGTCGGTGTACACCAGCCAGAACCGATGCCCATCATGAGACAGGCAGGGTGCCCAAACGCCGCAACTGTCAGGGTCACCGCGCATGTCGAGCTGAGACTTGCGAGTCAAGGGCCGGGTGACGAGGGTCCAGTTCGCGAGGTCCTTGGAGTGATGGATCTGCACGCCGGGAAACCATTCGAACGTCGATGTGGCGATGTAGTAGTCCTCTCCGACCCTCACGATGGAGGGATCGGGGTTGAACCCGGGCAAGATCGGATTCCGAACGGTAGGCATCGTGAGAGTATCACTGTTGGCTGTTCGAGAGACCATACGATGGTTCCTCCGGCATTGCGAGCGACGTGGACGAAGTTTTATCACCTGTTGACGAAGGGCCGAAGGGAATGGAGGTTGAGTATGCATCCCCACGCCTCCACAACTCGCATTTAGCCGGCTTGGGGTGATTCGTGAGAATGTCGGCCGAGAGCCTCCACAATGGTGTTGTGGACTTCAGGTTGGAATCTACCCCGCATGCATGAGTTGAGGGGAAGTTGGAGAAGTCGACATCGGGTCCACCCGCCGCGTTTAACACGGTTCAACTCGGTCATCAGACAAACACCGTGTTTCACACATTGCTACGAACCCTCACCCATTCAACCTCCACCATTTAGGAGATTCAGGATTCCGTCGGTTTCGCAAAACACACATCACCGGAGTCACCCATGGCCTCGAAACAGGCCGTTTGAAGCCGTGGCTGGTTTGAAGAAAAGAAAAGAAGAGTTTTTTTGATTTGCTGACCTAGTCCAGGTAATTTCAACCGGCTCTAAGACGTTTCGATTTTCCCATTTCCTACTTATATACCCGTTTCGCTAGTTTGATGCTCAAGGCAGAGGGATGGCCTGCTTGTGGTTGGTAAAGACACCCTCGGGATCAACGGCGGCCTTGATCTGCTTGAGACGGTCGAAGTTGGCTCCGTAGAGACGGGAGCTCCACTCGGCCTCGGTAAGCTCGGTATCGGCGTAGTTGACGAACCCACGGAGAGGAGCGCCGCCGGCAACGAGAGCATCCTCGAAGGGCTTGATGAGGCTCTTCATGTAGGTCGTGCCATCAGCAGGGTAGCTGGTGACGTCGACGGAGTTGGCCTCCCAGCGGATGAGCCAAAGGTTCTTGCCATGGGCGTATCCGGTGTCGGCATCGGCGATGTCGCGAGAAACACCGCCCCAGAGGTCGAGGAAGCCCGACTTGCGCAAGTCAGTGCGCTTGAAGGCCAAGGTGGTGCTCTCGAAGAGGATCTTGGCCTGCTCGACGGTCAGGGGGTGATCGGTGGTGGTGGTGAGAGCCTGGGTGTAGAAGGAACGGCCGCCGAGAGAGCCGCCGTCGGGCTGGTTCATGCCAGCACCAGCGACAGCGACCTCCATGTCCCAGAACGGAAGCTCGGTCTTCTGGACGACAACAGCGTTGGGGGCGATGGCGTCGAGAGAGGACACTAGGGGAGCGATGGCGGCATCGAATTGGGCCGGGTCGCCGTAGAAGTAACCGGTTCCGGAGTAGGGAGGGCCGCTCAAGCTCCAGCGGAGAGCAAGCTCATCGGGGCAGTCCTTGCTGAGGGAGTAGTCCTGGACGGCAACCAGGGCCTTGGCGACAGCGTCAGCGTCAACGTTGCCGATGGAGAGAGTAAAGTTCACAGCCTTGTCGAATAGGGGCTTGTGAGTGTTGGTGGTGACCGAGAGGATGATGCCGTAAGAAGCGCCGGCGCCCTGGGCGGCCCAGAAAAGGTCGGAGCCCTTGGCAGCGTTGACAATGGTGCCGTTGTAGAGCATGTACTCAACGGACTCAAGGTTGTCCATGGGAGTACCGAGGTGGCGAGAGGTTGAACCAAAGCCACCTCCGATGCTGGAGCCCGCAAGACCGACGTGGGCGCCGCGCACGTGAGGGAAGTGGCGGCCAGCAGTGTCCCAGAGATGCTTCAGGACGGGACCGACGTGAGAGCCACCACCGTAGGTGATGCGTTGGGTAGCCTCGTCGTAGGAGACCGAGTTGAAGGCAGCCATGCTGATGACAAGACTGCCAGGGTCACCAAAGCCATAGGCCTGGAAGGAGTGGTGAGCTCCAAGGGCGGTGGCCTTGGCAGAGGCGTTGCGCGCGCAGTCGAGGGAGAGGGCGACTTGGTCCTTGTTCTCCGGGAACGAGATAGCGGCCGGGTCGACCTTGATGCGCTTCTGGAAGCCGACGGTCTCGTCGGCCCAGGTGGCATCGGTGCTGATGATGTTGCGGACGCCGGCGGTGTTCAGGCAGGACTGCAGGGCAGCGCCCTTGGTTGAGCTGTCCTGGGCTCCGACCAGAGCGGGAGCGAGGTGGAAGAGCGAAGCGACGACGAAGCGTCCAAAAGAGCGTGGAGAATCCATACCTGCGGTACGTACAAGAAACTAACCACACAGTCCGGTGATACGAAACGAATGCAAAGGCCAGATGGTAATTCGAGCTGCGAGGCTTAGAGCGAGGATACACCGAGGTTGTTGGGGCTCTGTGACAACGGACAGGTTCATCTTATACACTACTCGATAGGAATTATATGGGTCAAACCCATAAGGGTCACTATCGATGGAAAACAAGTTCGGGCTACGCGGTTGAAAGGTCGCCTCACACTCGATATCCGCTCGAAAACAGATGTCTTGGCTGCTAGGGCTATCCATCTTGGCGGGCCCCCCACGGCTCCATCATAATGACCAGATTTACATACGCGGAGTCAGGAGCAAGTCTAGATAATACCAGTTTAATCATATCAATCAACATGGTTCCTCAGATGCCTTGGCGCTGACCTGCTCAGCCTCTGACCTACTCAAAGTATAAAACCTTGCCTGGGTGATTCGCCCTATGGAGCAGGCAGACCCCTGTCTGGATCCCTCCTCCGCCCCGGGCCCGTCCCTTTGGGACCGGAGTCCGTCCCCCTTTTCGGCACTACCGAATTCTCCGGCGCAGGTTTATGAGATCGTAGGAGCACGAAAAGGCGCAATGCATTTCAAAATCAGGACAGGGCAGAATAAACAGCTTTAGCCCCCACTCAAGGAGAGTTAGGAGAAGCGCCTTACAACGCAACGCACCTCAATACCCCATCCAATGGGTCAAGATGGTCGACAAAAGTCTTGGCTCATGCTGCGACGGGTGAGACTTGTCTAATAGTATTCGGACGAGTCATGGAGCGTCACAAGTCCGGGGCCCCTTTAAATCTCCGCCAAACCCGACTCCTTGGGAGTCTCTTTTCGGACACGGATTAAGTAATAATTAGCACGCGTGCTCACAGTATATAGACAAATCCTGATCCTCGCGGACACAGACTTGAGGCTGTTGAAGAGGAGCTTGTTATTCATCTTTGGCAGCAGAACAGCTGTCATTAAGATCTCTAGATCATATCATTCCTTTCGAAAGCACGCGCTCTAGGACTTCAGTCCGCAATCGATTCGTTTTACTCCTTTTCTTACTGGAGCCCTTTCCCGGAAACCCACTGCAGTTCGCTTGCGACAGCCCGCCTGTCTCGCTCCAGATATCGCCAAGTCTAGCTCATTCCACAAATCCATTCCTCAGTTCTTGAGCGCATTTCTTTTTGGCATTCGTCCACGTCCTTACCCTAGCTCGCTTACCACATCGGCTACGAATCCTCCGAGCGTCACTGAACAATCATGCGCACTTCTCCCTTGAAGAACTTCTTGGCAGGTTCCGCCCTTTGGGCCACCTCCAGCGCCGTCACCCTCTACGCGGCCGACTCGGGCGGAAATGTCACGACGCTGTCACTGACCGGATCGGCCGGTGGTAGCTACAGCTTTTCCGTCGCCAGCAAGACGGCAGACTGCGATGTCAACCCTGCGTGGCTCACTCTTGATAGCGCCAACAGGGTGCTGTACTGCCTCGACCGGGGTTCCAACTCGCGGCCCAACGGTTCTTTGAACTCCTTCTCCATCGGGGAGGGAGGAGCCCTGACCCGCATCGCCCGTGTCTCGGCGCCGTTTAGCGGCGTTGCTGGCGAGATCGTCACCACGCCTTCTGGTGTTCGTGGCTATGTCTCCGCTTCATAGTGAGTGTTTTTTGTCCCCTCAAGTCCTTCCTCCGATATGCGATACCTCGTTTTCCGAGCTGTCAAATGGGATGATATCTTGCCCGTCCTTTATCTCAACCCGGCGAGGATTCAAGCTTACAGTTCTCGGCAGCAATCGAAGCGCAGCGGCTGTTTTCGCCCTCGGTGACAAGGGCGCTCTCCCGGGCACCGGTCCTCTTCAGGAGTTCTTCCCGACCTTGAGCCAGGCCGGGCCCGTCGCGTCTCGCCAGGACACAAGCTACCTCCACCACGTCATCAACGACCCAAAGGGCCAGTATGTGCTCCTGGCCGACTTGGGCGGCGATAAAGTTCGGGTCTACAGCTACGACTCCAACACCGTCGCGCCGATCAAGGAGATTGAGGGTCTCGCCACGGGCCCCGGCGTGGGACCCCGTCATGGTGTCTTCCGCACCGCCGCCAGCGGCGACGTCTACTTCTACTTCAACGGCGAGCTCGACCAGAACATCCACTCGTACAAGGTCGAGTACACGGAGACTGGTTTGGCCTTCACAAAGGTCTTCTCCATTCCCGCTATCAGCGCTGATCTTCCCGCGACGAAGGCCCCTACAAGCGAGATTGCCATGACTGTGAGTTTTTGCCCCATCCACTTTCTCAACACGTCCCCTTGCGTCTTGTCACTGCAGGCCTGCAGATCAATTTATGGGCCTCATTTTGATTGCCGTACTGAACTCTCTCTCTCTCTATCACTCTCTCTCCAAAAACCACCTTTTTAACTTTCTGCTTTCTTGCGTTTAATTTGCGCGGTCGTATTCTGCTTCCAAATGTTATAATTCCACCAGGGGTTCTGGCTGACAACTCGATTTTTCTCTTGGCGAAAAACACAGCCCGACCAGAAGTTCCTCATCGTCTCCAACCGCGACGTCTCCTTCCGCGACTCCCCGATTCTCGGCTCGGGACCCTCCGACACCATGTCCACTTTTGCCATCAAGGAGGACGGAACCTTGGAGCTGGTGCAGCTGGCCCCGTCCGGCGGCTGGTCCCCGCGCCAGTTCTCCATCAACAAGGCCGGCGACCTCATCGCCGTGGGACACCAGAACAACCGCACTGTCGTCATCTGGAAACGCGACTTGGAGTCTGGCAAGATTATTCCCGAGGCCGAGGGTGGCAAGGTTGGTCAGGTCCAGCTCACCGGCGCCGTCGTCGTCACTATCTGGGATGAATAGACGAAGAGTACCCAGCAAAACGTACAACTAGATGAAAAAAGTAAAATTCACGCACTCGGCTTTTGTGCGATGCATTTCAAACTGGATGTGATAGGGCCGTCGGCGTCGGTACAACGGAGGCCTGGAATAAACGTCGGATTGGGTTCCCAGTCAGCTACGGTACTAATGACTACAGACTTAAGGCAGCAACCCATTGTCTTCAGAGTTCCCATTCATAATACGGCTATGAGTGTCATGCTTAACTATCGTGGAAATCAATGCCTGCTATCAGTTTGAAGGGTGAGGATGTCGATGATTTTGTCCTCGGCTGTCCACAGATTGGGTTTACATAACATGGGACGTCTTACCCCATCAGATGAACTGTGCATGTGAACCAATAGCTCGGGATCGCTGAGTCGCCGCCATTTGAATATTTCATATACGTTAGAAAGTAACAAGAAGATACCAACAGCGAAAGATACTTTACATACGAAGAGGCGTGCAACGGTCGGATGCACCACCGTCTGCATGTTCTTCATACAGAATCGCCAGCGTTCGGATGCATCCTAGTCTTCTATTTCTCGCTACACATGTAGGAGATTCCAGCTCTAGTGACGGTAGACTTGATGGGCAAATAGTTTGTCCTGCTCAGCTGTTTACGCATTCTTTGCCGCCACTCTGTTTGTTGTGAACTGGTCTCACATCACAGCTGATCACCATCGTTCCAGGCGTTCCTGCATCAGTTGCAGAGCAATTACTCCTGGCGGCTCTTGACCTTGACACGAATCAGCAATAAATGTTCAAGTGCTAAATTTGGTTGGCATTGATCAATATCGGCGGAGCTGTTGATTCAGTCTCGCTGCAACTGTAGTTGCTGTAGCCTGTAGTAGAATTTTCTGTTCCCGTCTCACGCGGGAAATATCCGATTTGCTGCAAATGCTCGTTGAGAGCGCGAACGTTGACCGAAACCGGCGAATGTTTCGCCGCCGGCATCCATCTGCATTAGCAGTAGCTCTCTAGTAGGGCTGCCCTGTACTGTAATTCCTGCGGCATAACAACCGCAGACCGATTGAATTTCAAGCCAAGAGAAAACATCTTAATCGACCCACTATTTCTTATCTTGCCGTTGCCTTCTCTCAGCCCGGCAATGAAACGGCCCTGTTCAACTAATTTCCCTCTGCCAACATTCCGTCATCGAATCATGTTGGCAGTCTGTACAAACTTTCAGCTTGATGTCGCTGCGGAAACTGTCAGCTCACCACACCATGAGTGGTCCAGCACTACAGCCAAAGGCCAGACGTATCACCCAAGCTTGCGACTTTTGCCATAAACGTGGCATCAAGTGCCGGGCTGCTCCAGCCGAGCAACAAGAGCCTGGGAAGCAGTCCTGTCTGACTTGCATAGAGTATAGCCAAGAGTGCACACGTCACCGTCAGCCCAAGAAACGGGGGACAAAGCCGAGGAGCGCTCGTGGGACTTCGAGTCATGGTACGTCAGCCTCATCGCGGCTTGACAACCGGAAGATTGTCACTGCTTTGCTCGACGTCTATCTGGATACCATCCACCCGACGTAAGAAGGGACCATCGAATCAGCGGATCAACACCGTTAACTATTGGGCGCTTGCAGGTTCCCCCTTTTCTGTGAGAGGGAGATATGGGTTGGCTGGAGAGACGGGACCTTCCCAGCAAGCCCCTATGAGTACATGAGTCTCATGTGCATGTGCGCTTTGAGCGCTCAACATGTTGGAAAGCGCGCCCTCTTCACAGATGCCGCAGCGCCGTCGGAAAGCGCAAGCCTCGCCCAGGATTACCTTGAAGAAGCGGTCCGTTTGGTACCTGCTGACTTTGATGGTCCTGAAATCAACCTCGTTCGCTCCTACGGCTTCCTGGCGCTGCTCGGGGCGCAAGATGGCAATACTGCTATGGTTCACAAATATCTAGCTCTTTATCATGGTGTATGCGCGCAGTTCGGTCTGCATGACGAGTCGAGATGGCCATCCGATACAACTGACTGCGATCGAGAAGTCAGACGCCGCATTTGGTGGGCCATGTACCGGCTAGAGGTGCATACAGCTTGCGTCTTGGGCAGTCTCGTGCGCTGTTCCGAAGCTCACTCTGACGTCGGCTATCCTTGTGGCATTCATCATCCGGCGTTCATTCCTGGCAGAGATGGCAAGTTCGAGAACTGGTTCGAAGGGTGGAATCTCACCACCGATCTATACCGAGTTCTTGAACACGCAATATCCGAGTTTAGAGCAAAGAACAGGGGCCGGAAGTCTGTTCTCCAAGACCGACAAGCCCACAACACGTCCCAAGCAATATCGGAGACGTTGTCCAGGATCCAATCAGAACTACTGCCACAGTTCGGTACCGCTATAAGCCGGTCGACAGATAACGGGAGAAACCGCTGCGGCTTTCAGGCCTCGAACATTCTCTGCACCATCCACCTTGCGCGCATGATCTCGTCGGTTTCCAGCGACAACAGCTTGCACTCGGCATGCGAGACGGCGAGGAACATGATGGCGAACATGGAGATGATACCGATAGACTACGTCCGAGCAGTCGGCTCACCGCTTGTTCAGCAGCTCGCTGGTGTCGGCCACATGCTCGTCAGCGTTGCCGTCAAACACAGGCTATTGGAGCTGGAGTATGGCGCTTTCAGGGAAGTCCTCGTATCCATGATTCATTTCATGGAAGGTCTAGAGCAGTTCAATAACGCCGCGGCGACGGCAAAACAGCGATTAAAGTCAAAACTCACGGACTTGGACGAACATGTGTCTCGGTCAACCCATGAGTTTCACATGGAAACTGAAAGACACATGGGCTGGTCGCCGTATTTGGACAACATTCTCAATGGTACGAATCACGAAGGGGACATCTTCTCGACCAATCTTTTGGAAAGCTTCACTTGGCCTTATGGAGCAATACAAGAGTAGATGACCGATATCAAGCCCCTATTGCAAGTAGCATGAAGCCCCAAGACTTTTTAGGAAAGTAATCAGTCTGTAACTAACACATTAATCTCCTCGGCTTACCTGCGGATTCCTCGTGTTGGTCTGCTTCTGCTTGTTTGTCCGCCACTGGTAATACTCGCCTCCAGTCATGATCGGGTACTTCATTGGGTTGTCGTCGCTCACGCAGGTTGGTACAGGCTCCAACACCTTCTGTCTATCAAATCCGAAGAAAAAGGGAGCCGAATACCTCTCACTCCCGCTCTTGTTGATGACCCGATGGATTGTCGATACGAAGAAGTCGTTCGTCTGTCGCATGAAACAGTCGGCGATATTGACGACGAACGAGCCGGGGATAGGCTCAGCCTTGACCCAGTTACCGGTTTTGCCGAGAACTTCCAAACCACCCGAAGTGTCTTGAGTGACAATGGTGAAGCACTCGACGTCGGTGTGTGCGCCGATTCCGTTCTGCTCGTCTACCGAATGCTTCTGTTCGGGGTAGTGGAGGATTCGCATGCCTGCTTCTGGTCGCTTGATATACTCGTCAAAATAGTCTTCTGGCAGGTGCAATGCGAGAGCGAAAATGCGAGTCAACCGGCGCGAGAGTCGGAGAAGCTCTGTGTGATAGGCGAAGAGCTTCTCACGAAATCCTGGGAGGTCGGACGGCCAGATGCTGACCGACTTCTCGCTCTTGTCAACCGCCTCGGGATCTTCTTGTGCGTCATAAGCCCAGTTGAAGGCCTCGCTCAGGTCTTTCATTCGGATTAGTGGAGGGATAAGATATTTACTCGTTGGAGTTGGCCTACCTTGGTGCTTCCAGCCGTTTCGGTTGTAGCATTCCATGGGGTGGAAGCCTACGTACTCGTTGGGAACCAGCCCGGTGAAAACCTCCATCTTCTTTTCTTCGGGCAGAGCGAAAAATCGCTTTGCCTCGTCCATGGTGTCGTTGGCGAACCTGTGGTCGATACCCTGATGCAACGAGTCAATGCAATTCGATGACCTCAAGTGGCTGGGGAGGCACGGACATGATTGATTAGATAGAAGAAGCCAATGTGTCTTGAGGCCTCCCGTATCTGCTCAGCTACAGCTTTCCGATCTTCGACATTGTCGCTCCATATATCGGACGCATCAATGACCGGGATTTTCTCAAGGCTGGTAGCGGTGTTGGAGTTGAAACTGAAAACGGTGCCGTTCTGTAAAGTGACGGTCCGCCTCTCAGGCTCAGAAATTACTGTAGTTTGAGACATTATGGACTCTCATTTGATGGTTGTGTGGTTTGATCTGGAAGGGAGCGCGCGCAATGGTGAATCAGCACAAAAGGCGCGAATGAACTCGAGTTGTGGTGATCAAATTCCCCCACACACGATGCATCTCCTTAAGCGAGGTCAGCTTCACGTTTATAATATAGACTCCGGACGGTATTTCGGGCAGTCACGTGAATCTAATAGACGATCGGATTTCAGCTTTTACCAGTTCAGCAAGAACGGCTGAACTATACTACATGCTCCCCGGCAGAAGTGACGCTGTGGGAATACCGCGGACATCTGATCTTATCGTGAGGTCGCAACAATGCTAAACTGCAAAACTGATGAACTGGTTCAATAGATCTCTTCCTATTGGATCAAAACGAAACAGGAATGGCCCACAAACCATCAGGGGTAAGATCTCCCGAGCAAATGGAAGGATCCACTTCATTATCTTGACATTTTCCGATGCGGAGACATCAGTCCTTATCAAGACGTCTTATTAGGCGTGGAAGACTCAGTATACAGGAAGTCTTTGAGAGGATGGATCGAATTCCCTTATCATTTTCAACTGATTGCTGTATCTCGTTGTCAAAATGATACCACAACTATAAGATTGATTGAGTCTCTGACCCAGGCTTGAGCAATCTGGACCTGGAGACTGTGTCCCGGTCGTTCTGCATCATTCTCTGTCAACTCAATCTGTGCTTGTACCAGCGACACAGACAACGTAAAGCGGCCTTCAAAAAGTCGCAATCATGGCGACAAGAACACCTCTGGCCAGCAGATTGCTGCGGAGAATCGAGGTCAATCGGGATACTGATACAGATGTGGACATCTACGTCAATAAAGATACTCGCCCGTTGCCACCAAATCGTCGTACTTATGGACCATGGGAGTTTGTTGGTCTTTGGATGGTCACCGGATCTTTCAACGTTGGAGGATGGACCACAGGTTCCTCACTGATCTCATTAGGGCTTAACGTCTGGGTAAGTCTCGACGAAATCGGAAATCCGAAAGAAATGGCTCCATCTTCCCAATCGCACTTGCTAATGACCTCGCAGCAATCTATGATTGCCATCATCGTCGCGCACACCTTTGCGGGTCTTCTCTGCCTAGCGGGCGGTCACCCCGGCGCCAAATGGCATATCGGTTTTCCCATGTGGATGAAAGCCAACTGGGGTATTTGGGGTTACCTTTTTCCAATGGTACGGTGCTGCCCTGAGACCCGAGGCTCAAAACCAAGCCTTTGAAATATCGGCTAACGACGGCGAAGGCCATTCGAGTTTTCTTGTCCTTTGTCTGGACCGCCACAAACACGTGGTATGGGAGCCAATGCCTCAAGGTACTTCTGTCATGCATTTGGCCTTCTTTCCTCAACCTGGACACCGAGCTTGCCAATGGTGCGATGAAGGCGTACGACCTTGTTGCCTTCATTATTTACTTCCTCCTCTGTCTGCCTCTGATGTGGTTCAGTCCGGAGAACTACCGCAAGCCGTTCCTCATCGCATCCACGACTGTCGCGACAACCGTTTTCGTTCTCCTTATCTGGTCCACGGTGCGGGCCGAAGGCGGAGGGGCTCTGCTTGCCGACGTGTCTAAGGTTTCGGGAGTGAAGCCGGCGAAAGGAGGCGATCTTGGCTGGGCATTCGTCTCCGCAGTCACGGCAAATATTGGCAGCATCGCCACACATATGTGGTCTCAGTCGGACTATACACGTTACGCACGGAAGCCGGGAGACCAGGTCTTGGCGCAGCTCGTAATGGTTCCTTTGGGGACTGTCGTCGTAGCTTGCGCTGGCATCGTATGCACATCATGCGCGGCCACGCTGTACCCCGACGATGGCAAGCTCCTCTGGCAGCCCTACGCTTTCCTCGACGCAGTGCGAGAGAACGAGAACAACTCACGGGCTCGTGCGGGCGTCGCGTTTGCCAGCATCGCCTTCATGTTCTCACAATTTGGCATGGTCGTCGCTTCAAACTGCGTGGTCGCCGGGATCGACCTAGCGGCGCTGCTGCCACGCTGGTTCACGGTCCGCCGCGGGGGCTATTTCACCATTGTTTTCGTATTCATCATGCAGCCGTGGTCCCTCCTCAGCAGTGCGAGCGACTTCTTGACGGTCGTCGGGAGTTTCAACGTCTTCCTCGGCCCGCTTATGGGTATCATGTTTGCCGATTACTTCATTATCCGCAAACGGAATATCAAGCTCACCGACTTGTACGGAGACTCATCAGCGAGCATTTACTGGTACACCAAAGGATGGAACTGGCGTGCTGCTGCCGCCTGGATTCTTGGGGCCTGGCTGTTCATCCCAGGTCTCGCACAACGTGCTGTGGCACCCGGTGAAAGCTGGGCTGGCTGGACGAGGCTCTATCAGCTGTCGTGGTTCCTGGGTTGCCTCGTGTCTGGTCTGACATACCTCGCACTGGACTACTTCTGGCCTGTACCCGACAGGCTAGCCGTGGATGACTTGGATCATTTTGGCACTTTTGGGAATGCGCCCGTTCTACGCGGGGTGGCTGAGCCGGACGCCATTTCTCAATTGTCCGGGGCCATGGATGTCGACGACAAGAATTCAGGGATGGGCGGGGAGAAAATCCAACCTGTCTGACGCCATAGGCGCTATTTCATCATTATTGAGCCGTTTCCGTCGACGGATCATCATATCATTTATAATATCTGCTCCTATATCGAGCCACATGTGCAGAATACTAACGAAGAAATGTCTCAAAATTGGAGAAGATATCTTTGCTCATCTACATCAGCGTTTCTTTGGTCCAGCTGGATATACTTCGAGGGCTTCTCCCGCGACTAGAACGGTCGCAGGCCACCGGCCACCGGCGACTATCCTGCTACTGGGAACTCGTATCACTTGCAGCTCGATCTCAAATGCCGATTGCATAAGTATTTATACGCAAGAAAGCTAAACGACCAAGGATTCAGCCTAGCATTCCTGACTCAGGATTTCGATTGGGCCAAATTCAAGCCACAACTGTGGTGGGCTTGAGCGGATTGCCCTACTAAGTTGGACGAAAACTGTCTTTCTAGAAGATAGATGTGCAAGCTGTCGCCAATGTCTTCCCTGAGCGTCAAGCTTTCGGGTGCCAATTGCCTTGTTGTTTGTTGGGATATCCCTCCCATCGGCCCGCCAAATTGTTCCAAATGTTGCACTTCAGCTAGAGCTACCCTGGATACTTTTCTGCTAGCCTCCGTCCGCGACTCAAGCTTTCTGATCTTGACTTCTCCAAGTGCCGATTCTCCAACACCTTCTACCTTACCCTACAGTTCCGCCGGACCCCGCGTGGTCGCAACCCGCGGCCAGCCCTACTCAGTAACCGTGCTCATATTTCTAAAGGCCAAGGGGCCCTTCCGCCGCGGAACTTGGTCCATCAGTCAGTATGTGGCCATGATCCACGTGCCCTCGTCCTCAGATTGGGTTTGTTTCTGCTGCTCGCCGCCACGTCGCAAGCGTAGGTCATGTGGTGGATGTAGTAGTGACCTGGGAACAAAATCAACCTTGCCGCGGCATGGTGGATGTCGACAACGACCCAACCCGACCTCGCCGCGTCCTTGCGGTTACCGTTCTCTTCCCGTGCTTGACTCCTGTTGCAGTTGCGCTGCGCCTAAACTTGAAGATATTCGTAACGCGATCGTTTACCTCTGACGACACAATCTTGTGTTTGCTCCAGGCTGTGTTTACGACGTTTCTGATTACGGAGATTTTGGGAGTCGTATTCGGCACTGGCCGAGATGCAACAGAGATCCCACCGCCGGATCGAAGGATAGCTCTCCAGGTGAGCTGTTCGAATTCCAACATTCTAGCCCCGGAATCCACACGCCTGTAGGATGAATAGACCATTGACGACAAACATCTGACATCAACCCACACAGTATTTCTTCGCTGGCGAGATCTTGTACCTCCTAACCACCGTCCTTCTCAAAGTCTGCGTCGGCGTACTTCTCCTCCGCATCGCCATTGTTCCCACTCACATCTGGAAATTCTACGAGCACTTCTCTTTTCAACGATCATCTTCGGGGCTACGTACCTGTTCCTCATCGCCTTCCAGTGTAGACCATTGCACATATTTTGGGACGAAGGACCACGCACGCCGGGCCATTGCTTTGGCAGAATCATTGTGCTGGGCACTACGTTTACAGCAGCAACGTTGAGCTGCGTTGCTTACTGGACTTTCGGGCTGCTGTCCCTTTTCATTGTCTGGTCTCTAGACTTACGACTCAGAGCCAAAGTGCTGGTTATCCTCCTATTCGGGTTCGCGTCAATGTACGTATTGGTGCTTATGGTGCTGCCATCAAATGCACAAGCCAACTTTCCTTCCCGTCGGCTTGATGGTGATTGGCGAAACCTCTGCTAACATGAGTTGACTCTGAAGAGCCAAGTATCGCCACGATTATCAGAGCGGTAACAGTAACCTTTGGTTCTTAGCAAGGAAAACTTTCTCCGTACGTCACCCAAAACGCCCCTGCAAACTCAATGAAGATGGAGGGTCGGCCGATCATCGATGACGTTTAAAAAGCGTATTCACTCACCTTTAGGCAGGCGGCACCGCGTATTTTGCCATTCGGAGCACCGTCGAGCCCGGGGTTGGCATCATCGCCGCTTGCGCCCCGAGTCTGAATCCTCTCGTGCGATATTTTTGTGGGAAGCGATAAGATAGAAAAGCCGGTAAAGGGCCTTGGAGGACCAGATCGCTACCCCCTATCACCGTGACGAACGAGACGATGTCGAAGAAGTACTTTAGAAGCTCAATGCCCAGGACCGAGTCCTTATCATCGATGGAGATGCCTCGATTGCGATTCGACGACTTCACGTACGAATCGCGAATTTCTGGTCCAGGATCACGGTTGTCTCGGCAGGGATCCCCACGGAGTCGTTCATCTTGGGCTTTGGCATTGCGATCCGGGTCGGGATCGCCATCGTCATCTGCCGCGGAATCAGAAAGCTCGCCGACTTCGAACATCCCGACAAAATCGGACCCGAGTGCTGGCGGGAATTCGCCAACACCGCCATCGTTTGGCATCATGAAGACGATGGAAATTGAATTATCCTACGAGGAGAAAACGTGGAAGAGACAAGGAAAACTCATCCCCCGAGACGAGTCTATGAAGTTGAGACCGCACTCCCTTGCGGAGAAGAGGCGTTTCACGAGTGGAGAGGTGCCGCTCTTGCCTGATGGGAACATATCACCACTGTCTGCGGACTTCGATCTCGAATGCGGGATTCTTTCCTCCGCCCTCAGACACTCGTTGCCTCCTGAAGCCAACTGGCAGTGGTCAGGGTGTAGGCAAGCTATGCTCCACGCGGACGACAGGCCAGGACTGGCAGAAAGGGTTCGGCGAGAGAATGGTCAGATAGGCGATTCATAGCTCGCTCCTGCGGGGAAACAAAGAGCGAAAAGTAATATGAGGATGAACCACACGACATTTTCAAACGATTAGTCCCTCAATCAAACGCACATAGGTAACTCACAGGCAACTTTAAACAAATACTATTATGTGCCGACAATGGGAAATTGTTGTCAAAGAAGAACCACCCTTCAAGCAGTCTTGACAGCAAGGCGTGTTTTCTCGAAGACGGATCGATCGCCTTTGCCGGTATATTGATCACCTTTGTATTGGTGCTGAGTGGAATAGCAACGAGACCGATCCTATGGGAAGATAGCTACGGGGCTAAAGTATTGAAGCAGGAGTGTATGGTAGTGTTATGTGTACAGCGCACGAGGTCACGAGGTCGTCGGAGGTGTGTTGAGAGACCCAGATTACATCAAGCTTGGCCTGAGAACCGTAGCGGGAGAATTGAATCTACTCTTCACACTTTTGTTGTGGTCCAAGGAACAACACTCAACACAGTTTCTGAAGCCTAAAGCCACAAGGACTCATGTAACGAATGAGATTATTGAGCGAACGCCAAAAACCTTGCGTTCCGGATTTCCGTGTTATTCATGTGGGAATAAAGGTAGATTGCTATTAAGCTACTTGAGTATCCTTTCTGGTAAGACACCAAGCTTCACATATTATTAAACTTTAGGTCTGAGTCTTGGTGATGTCAAGCATGGATGCTTTTAGTAACCCATGGCTTGACTATGAGAATCTTCTTCTTTGCAGTAGCTCTAGACTGTCTTCCAAAACATAACATCGATACATAGCTCTCAATCAAGTTCATTGATTAAAATATGAGTAAAATCATTCAGCTTCATATACAGCATGGAACAATACTTACGAGAGAGTGAGAACTATAATATCTTCTTCACAAATATACTTGGATTTGACGCTTGGCAACCCGTCGGGTTAGCATAAGGAAACTCTGCACGGCAATACAACAATCACGAAGGATTTAGCCACCCTGCATCCGAGCAATCACCGATCTCCTCCTTTAGCCATCCTGACTCTCCTACTGCGGCCAGTAAGGAAGAATTGTACCGATCGTAAGGGCCCTGCAATCGTTATCGCCGGAATGACATGCGACAGACCAAGTGACCCAATGAAATTAGACAGCCAGGGCCACAATTTTGTGGTATTGCCCCATCATATTCTCCATACATTTACTTGCGCGGGGTTCGCACTGCATGAGGGGAAAACGGGCCTTGTGTGGATTGAAGAGCGCGAGACAACAAGAAGCAGAATTCCAAATGCCGAATGATGTCAATTGGGGTGATAGTTTTGAGGAGCAGTTGATCAGTACAATTTGAAAACATGTGGGGACTCTGAGAGAACATTGAAGTGTATATTGCTTCGCACTTGCGAAGACATTGAGGTTGCATTGCCGAGCTGATCGGCTTGCCGAGTCCTGACTGACTCCTGAAATGCTCCCACCAAAAAAAAAAGAAAAAAAAAAGAAAAAGAAAACCCCCGACGACCATCTCCTATCCCCGATCGGCTTCCCGGCGCACACGCGGCCCCCTAGTAATCTCGAGAATCTTGCTACACCCAACATGAAGCCTAGGAAAGCCCTGCCTATATAGTGTAGTAAAACTCAAGCCAAACAACGAAGATAATCAAAAGAAACATGGAAGCAGTCTGCGGAACGAGTCTCGTCATGACCGATGCTTGCGCCGACACGCCATCCGTCCAAGTTGCTCTTGGCCTGCCGTCTCGGCATCGCGCGATCGGCTCGGATTTTGATCACAACCCCAAGCCGGCCCAAAAATCTCCTATCATCAGCCAAGCACGCGGCTTCAGTCCCGGACCGGGACGTGGAATAGCGGGTAGATGACGGGTAGCCAAGGCGGTCTACCCTTGGTGTTCCTAGAATCCCATGAACAACGTCTCGTGTGAATGCAGAAGATTTCCAGGCACGTGGCTGCATTGCCGCCGGACGAAGGCTGGCAATGATGGGGTTGATTCTTGTCAGGGGCAGGCAGAAAAACTCCTCGGCTTGGGGGAAAAAAAGAAAAAAACATTATCATCACATAAACAAGTCGCGTTTTCCATTCTTTCGCCCACCGGGCCACAACGGACTCAGGAGTCAACAATAACAACAACACGACTTTGCAGAATGCAGACCATCATGTGCCCTTCGAGAATTTTCTCCTTTAACGTCAGCCCGTCGATCCCCGACTGCATATTTCCCCGGGGAGAAGATTTTAAATGGTCCAACTCTGTTCTTCTCCACGCGGAGTCTCCGCACGCTTCCGCTAGAAGGCGAGAATGGTTCGGACTGTCACCGAGTTTCGGGATCCAGAACGCGGTGACGGCCCTCACGGTAGAAATTTCGGTCAAACCACCCTCCCTTCGGGCGGGGTCTCGCGCAACCGTTATGGAGTCGCGAGTCAGACGGAAACAACGTCGCGACCTGATCTCCGTAGCCAGAACCTGCAGTCGTCGCCCCATCACCACCGCGTTCTGGCGTTAGTTCCGACCTGGAGCCCCACGGGCATTACATAGAGCTCATGCGCCCGCAACACCCGCAAGCCCCGAACCCCCCACGTCGACTCTCCGGGCACGCGTGCGGCGTAGCTCAGTCCTGGGGTCCTCCGCTGGTGAGGGGCCTGAAAATGCGGATGATGTCGCTCCTACTTCGGCCGTTCTTCTCCAGTCTCTCCACCCTGACACCAGACAAAAATTTCGGATGACCATGTTGGTGTCGATTCGAGACAAACAGGTATCGAACGTCGCCGAAGACTCCACATTGAATCAATGCCGTCTTCGGGTTGGTAGTTTAAACAATGCCGTCTTCGGGTTGGTAGTTGTCCCATGTTGGGATTGTCGGACAATGTTGTGTTGGTGTGATCTGCGAAAACGTTCTTAAAAGCCTGGTTCGTCCCGTAGTCTTCTTGTTTTTAGACTCTCTTGGCAGCTGTCTCTTTTATTCCGGACGATCTTATCAGAGCCGCATCCAGCTTGAAGCTTGGCATCTGCCCTGTTCACATCCTTAGTTTCTCCATTCGGGCATCTTTTTTTTAGATTACAGCGGCTGGGAGAACCTACACGATGCAGCTCGCTGCCAAGATTTCCGGCAAGCACGACCCGAACAACCAAAATGAGGCTCACGTCGAGAACCTCGCGACTTCTCTCCCTGGGCTGAACGAGAAGGATGCGGTTGCCGTCGCAGCGGCCGGAGGTTGGGAGGTCGATGCTCTTATCGACGGCTTGGAGCGTGAGCTCGAGGCATCCGGTGGAATGGAGAAGGGCATCTTCGATCTCGAGTTCCAGAACACCAAGTACTTCACTTGGCTCATCGTTGCCTTCGCTTCTATGGGTGGTCTCCTATCCGGTCTTGACCAGTCCTTGATCTCTGGTGCCAACCTCTTCTTGCCAGAGGACCTTGGTCTATCCGAACGCCAAAACAGCTTGGTCAACTCTGCTATGCCACTCGGCGCCGTCGGTGGTGCCCTCATTCTCAGTCCTTGCAACGAATACCTCGGAAGAAGGATGTCTATCATCATTTCCTGCGTTCTGTACACCATTGGTGGTGCGCTCTGTGCTGGTGCCATGAACTTTGGTAAGCATCGTTAGTCCCGGCTGCATGTTACATTGACTGACCTTTCCGCAGGCATGATCGTCTCTGCTCGCGTCATTCTTGGCATGGGTGTTGGTCTTGAGGGTGGTACTGTCCCTGTCTACGTTGCCGAGACTGCTGAGCGCCGCATTCGTGGTAACGTCGTCTCCCTGTACCAGCTCAACATCGCCCTTGGTGAGGTTCTTGGTTATGCTGTCGCTGCCATCTTCCTCCATGTCCCCGGTAACTGGCGCTGGATCCTTGGATCCTCCCTCCTGTTCTCGTCCATCATGTGGGCTGGCATGCTCTTTCTGCCTGAGTCCCCTCGCTACCTCATGCACAAGGGCAAAACGCTTGAAGCCTACAAGGTCTGGAAGCGTATCCGCGGCACTGTGACCCCTGAGGCCAGGGAAGAGTTCTTCGTGATGAAGGTGTCGGTGCTTGACGAACAGCGTGTTGTCTCCGAGAGTGCTAGAAATAAGCGCTTCCCCTGGATGGACTTCATCACCGTCCCTCGTGCCCGTCGCGCTTTGGTCTACGCCAACATCATGATTCTATTGGGTCAGTTGACTGGTGTCAATGCTATCATGTAAGTCGAAAGTGTCGATCAAAAGCCAAAGTGGTATCTAACAACTCATTACAGGTACTACATGTCCATTCTTATGCAGCAGATTGGTTTCAACGACGAGAAGGCCACCTACATGTCCCTCGTTGGTGGCGGTTCCCTTCTCATTGGTACCATTCCCGCTGTCATGTACATGGAGAAGTTCGGTCGTCGTTTCTGGGCCAACACCATGCTTCCCGGTTTCTTCGTCGGTCTCATCATCATCGGTGCCAGTTACCAAATCCCTACGACGACGAACACTACTGGTGCCGTCGCCTGTTATCTGGTTGGCTTGGCTCTGTATATGATGTTCTTCGGCTGCTACGCTTGTCTGACTTGGGTTGTCCCCTCTGAGGTCTACCCTACCTACCTGCGTTCCTACGGCATGACCACGTCTTCCGGATTGCTTTTCCTTTCCTCTTTCATTGTTACGTACAACTTCACTGCCATGCAGGAGGCCATGACGCGCACGGGTCTTACTGTCGGCTTCTACGGTGGCATCGCCATCCTGGGTTGGTTCTACCAGTAAGTCTTCAACTGCACAATGATTTCTCAACTTCATTTGAGCCCAGCCTAATCAAAATCTTGTCCAGAATACTCTTCATGCCAGAGACTAAGAACAAAACACTGGAAGAGATTGATCTCATTTTCCAGAAGCCAACTAAGGAGATCATGGCGGAGAACATCAAGAATCTCTTCAAGTTCCGCAGGGACAAGAGCACTTCCGATACCGAAATGAGCGCAGAGCAGAAGAATGAGAAGGAGATTGCGGCTTAAGGGCCAAGGCTAGCTGTAAAGTAATAGTATAATGGCATAACGGCCGCACCAAATATGAACATTCCACATCCTGATTGCCTCTTGCTTCCGTAGTGTTGAGAGTGACTCGGTCCGATCTGTCTCACAACTGCGCGACCGGTATGAGCTGTCAACCCTGACAAGCCCGCACTCGAAGTCGGTCATCCTAGACTGACTGTTCGTTGACCGACAAAGAACTGCGTACGGGAAGCGTTTTGATGCTTATTTTATTCAAGGCGACACAGGACATGCCCATTAGATCTCACTGGCTGTCAACCTTCTCTTACCAGACGCTTTGGCTTTCGTGTCTTTGCGTAGTCAGGCTGCAATTGCCGACCTCGACTTCCGTCCGGAGGTTCCGAAGTCACCAGACCAGTCTAGAGCTACAAGTTGTGATGAAATTGGAGCTAGTCTGCCGGCTTTTTGATCAAGTGGCACATGAATTACCGAGTGTGTCCACCGATGCCTTGAACCACGCCGGCTTGTGAAGAAGTACGTGCTCCCGTCTGACATCACATCGTCCTTGGCTTTTTCCGGCCACTACCCCTCTCCCTCACTTCTGTTCCATACAGATCATCTGAAGGTAGAATGATGAGCACTTTGGGGGAACGCAAAGTTGAGACGCTAGACCTCACGTAAAGGAAGAAATTAGAAGACCAAGAATCAACATTCCATTAATTCACGTCTTTAATTCACTAGAGAGCAAATCAACCCTCAACTCCTCGAAGCCGATGTTGCCCAGTTGCAACCGCGTTATCCTTCGGTGGCCGTCCATTCAGCCCTCGACTTTGTACGCGTTCACATCCCCACCGTCCGCCACCTCGGATTCTTCCTGCAATCGTCTTCCTAGCTTTCCATCATATCTTTTGAGTTTCTTGTTTACAGTTCTGATCTTCAAGTTCTCCTGTCGGCTTGTCGGCGCCCGTGGATTTCTGGATTAAGACTGTGCGGCCCAATATTGGCCTCTGATCAAAGATCTGCGCCTGCCAAACCGATCGACGAGGACTATTCCACGGAAGGGTCGAATTATATTTCGGATTCGCTTTTGAGCGATCTTGAAGTCGCCATCCGCTACTGGTAATACCATCTCTCCCGAGTTGGTGCGGACAACGACATTGAAATTCCATCATACGTCTTAGAAGACTTGTCAGATTAACATTCGTCCTCTTTGAAGCCGATAGAGCCCATCGGTTTTACCTTATTGCGGCAATCCACCAAGATAGAACATCGGGGTCTGCTTAGACGACTGCAACATACTCAAAGGGACCATTACGCATGGCACGAGGGCCATAGGTTCCTCAGGCTCGCTTTCAGATGATATCGAGCTTGAAGACCTGGTAGAGGTCATATGTGTAGACTTGAAACCTTCGTTCATCAGCCGATTCCCTTGTCTTCCCGCGTGGCATTGGAATACCATCGCTGGTACTTCATATTCAGACCAGCCTGAGCGAGATCCAATACTTGCAGAGTACGGCGGGAAGCAGCTCCAATTATTCGTAGTGACTTTTGATCCCCAACCTTTCCTGGGGACCTCATCGGATTTGTCGCCTTGCAACACTTCATTCTCGAAATCTGATATGTGTTTGGCAAGCAGGGGTAAGAGAGGGCTGTCCCAAGACGTTTGTCCCAACGCTGGACTTGTTTGTGCCGAAGGAGGTCCCCGAAATTCGGTGTGATTTTCTTCCGCTATACACCCCTTCACAGCGTTAATCATTCGTGTTATGTTCTGATTGCCTAGATTAACGCCACCATCCAAGTTATCGTCTTCTTCCTCTTGCTTTGTAAGGGTTTCTGGATCTTCTTCGGCTTCTGGCTCATCCTCTGTGATCAAATATTGAAAAGGTGAAGTTGGAGAGCTCGGGTCTTCTTGGTTTTGCCACATTCCTACTTGACTTTCGTATTCCGTTAGGCCTGACGGTTCGTCGGGCAGCGCGACGGATCCGCTATCAGTCTTGGGATTGCCAATGTTTGCTTCTCTGTTTCTCGTGATGTCATGCGTCTTTGGTAGATTTGAAGCCGGAATTACCGTTCCTATTTCTGACTCGTCGCCTGGTAAGTTTTCATTGAGAAGAATTTCGTGTGTCCCAACATTTGAGAAGAGACCGTCGCGGCTGCCGGCGCTGCTTGATGAGCTGCCGCTATCACTGTCGTCAGGTTGGAGAGACCAAGGTTGGCCTTGAGCGGAAGTCGGCCCACTTGCATCACCATACCAAAAGCCTTGTTCTTCGCTTTGGTTTTGGTAGTATGGTTGGAGGTGCCATGCTGCCGAATGCTCATTCGTTTGCTCCCACGAAGAGCGAGCTCGCTGGGACGGGCCGCTTTCTCCACTTTTGGGCGGAGGGCTTGATTGAACTTGAAGATAAATAAACGGATTCAGAACAGGCGTCCTTGAGTCATCCTCAAAATTGCAAGTCGAAGCTTCATTCTTTGGAATCTGTGAGCTCACAATCTTCGTATTCTCCGATGAGATAATACTTGGTGCTTTTGTTGATTTGGGTGAGCTAGCTCTTCGCAATCTGGCTTGTTTAGAAGAGTTTGAGCTGGAAGATTGGCTCTGACTAGCAGAGCTCAAGCTGATTTTGCTGCTGCTCTGTGATCGGCGTGAGCTGAAAGCCTCAGTCACGGACGAAGGGCTTGAATCTCTCCTTTCTCTACCCATAAGCTCTGCTCGGACTTCTTCTCTGATTTGTTGGCGCATTCTTTGTCTTTCTTCTTGCTCTTGCTTCTGAAGTCTTTGACGCTCCTCTTGCTCCTGCTCAACTTTCGCCTCTGCCTCTCTCAAGAGACGATCGTTCTTCTCCTGCTGAAGACGGACGCTTTCCGCCTCGGCTCTCAACTCCGCTTCGAGCTTTTCTTGAGCTAATATTCGGTATTTTTCAAGCATCTCCTCTTCTGTGCGACGCCGCTGCTCCTCTGCTTTTAGTTCAGCTTCGGCTGCCTCCCGCGCCGCATTGGCAGCTTCCAAGTATGCCCTTTCAATCTCCTTTTTCGCTTCCTCTTCAGCCAATCTAAGTGACTCCATCCGCCGTAGCGTGGCCTCTCCTGCGTCTTTCCTAATTTTCTCCTCTTCCTCTTTCTTTTTCTGTTCTTCTTCCTTGTCTCGTTGGTCCTGTTTGAGTTTGGCCAACTCTCTTCGCAGGTTCTTGAGTTCTTCGTCGTCCTTTCTCTGCATTGGTGAAGGGCTCTTGGGCGCAGCTGGAATTTCCTCTGGCAGCCCGTATGTCGGCAGCGGCGCCGCCACATAATGAGGCATCTGATACCCCCGTGGGCCGTAATAATTGTATCCATTATAGGGAACTAACTCCGGTATTGCGCCGTACATAGACTGTGGTCGGATTGAGTGCATGCCTGGTGGTTTGTAACCATAGCTAGGAGCACTGTCCTTCATGTAAGGGGCACCACTCGCCCTCTCATGGTAAGATGACCTCGAATGATCGAAACGGGCACGGGATGGTCCCACGCCAGGCGAGAAATTGCTCCTTCTGCGAGGGTGTTCCGATGCTTGAGCATGATGATTATAGGTTGCTCGGCCTTTTCCTTTCACCGATGGTCGATGATACGATGAAGATCTCGGCGCTGCTGCTCGATTGTCCGCACCAAAAAGCGATGGTCGGTACTTGGGAGCTGGAGTAGTCGTCGACTGTGACGATGATGCTGTTGATCTGGAACTCTCTGCAGGTATTTCCTCCTGAGCCTTTCCATCGGCGTCAACAATATAGACATGGCGCTTGCGTCTAGGCATGTTAGGCGAGATTTCCGGCAGCCCTGGTCTCTGCCCCGGCCTGAAAAGAACCAAGTCTTTGCCCAAGCTTTTCGGCATGAGCGTGTTACCGCACTGTTGTCATGATTGTTAAGATGGACGGAGTTGGATCGACTTGTGAAGTCGGTGTTCGCGGATGCTCATGAGAAACAATGGAAACGTCGATGTGGCTGTGAAGCACTCGCATATTCAGAAGAAAAGAAGAGGGGCCCGGAACATGGAAACCCAGGGCGGGTGCCCTCCTGGCAAGTTATCCAACCACGCCAACTCGAGGCTGCATCAAACCATTGAAACTAGCCACCACCTTCGCCTACGTATACCCCGCAGTCATGCGCATGCTTGGAATGTCTTAAGTGGTTGAAAAGATCCGATATTATTGCCACTGGCCAGCCTGATTGTGAACACGATGCGGGTGAGCTGACACACCCCGGCCGCGGTGGCTTATCGTGCATACAGATGCACACCATTCATTATCCTGCGACATTTCCGCAAGAGCCTACTGTGATACTAACGAATTCGCAGCGCCTGATCATTTAAGAGGCTTACATGTCTGCAGACGTCTGCCTCACACTCAACTGCTTTTAATTGTCATGTTACATGTACCTTCGGGCTCATTACCCTAAGTAGCAGGTAAAAGCCACTCTTATGAAGCCCGACGACGACGTAGTTGCGCCATGTTTTCGACAGTCGGAAACCATGGGACTGGAGCTCAGACTTTGCATTCTGGACAAGGCTCACAAAGCATCAATGCCGCCGAGGGCCAGCTCTTCAATATTCAGAAACTAGTTTACGTCGCCACTAAGAAAGACATTTGCCGACCCGCAATCGTTGTCCGAGGAGAAATGACGGACAAAATGCAGTCAACTCAGCCCCAGAGAAGTCCGACTTAGTCCATATACTCAACGGAGAAGGCGAGGGTAGGCCTCGAATCGCACCGTTCAGAAGAGAACATGAACTGATGAGACAAAAAAGGTGTCTTGTCCCGCCTTGAAAATGGATCGAATTCCATTTCAGGTGCATTTGGATCTTTGCGATGCAAAACGGTTTGTGGCTGATGCATCTCAGTATCCAGCGTGGCCAAATGGCTCAGCGACGTCTCCAAAGAGGCTGACGTTGAAGGTCATCGTTCCCTTCTATCCCAGAGAAGAACACATCGACTGTTACTTTCGCAACGAACACCAGGAACTGGTGACTGGTTGCTACGAGACGGAAGGTTTCTCGAGTGGAAAGCGGGGGTTCACGAATTTCTCTGGCTCGATGGTATCAGTAAGTCAAGTCCTTGATTGAAAAATGGTATAACAGATAAGCATTTGCTGATGCGCCTCGAATCAAGTTGGTGCAGGTAAGAGCGTACTTACTTACGTGAAGATCATCCCTGCCCTTCTTATCTCGACACTCACAGTGAAAATTGGCTCACCAGATCAATGATTGTGGAACATCTGGAAAATGAAACCTACCAAGGAAAGCCATCAGCTTGCATCTTCGTCTACTTCGATAAAGAGGACGAGTGTCAACCTACTCTGGAGTCCTTGTACGCAAGCATCCTTGAGCAGTTACTCCGGCGGCACGATCCCGATCAAACAATATGCCAACTTCTGAAAGATTGTTACAACTAGGCCAGCTCACGTAAAGTATCACCAAGTCTTGAGGAGTATCTTAATATACTCGGAATGGAGTCAACCGTATTTTCCAAGGTATATCTTCTGATCGACGGATTTGACACTCACTACAATACACGCAATCACCGGATCCAAGACGTCTTCCTAAAGAGCGCCCGTCAACTGCCCAATTGGAATATCTTAGTAACATCGAGACTTGAGACGTTTACGGAGGAGAGGAAGCAATCCGATCGCGAACTAGTCATTCATACATCCTCTGCGGATATCAAGTTATACGCGGAGATGCGGATAGACGAGAGCGATGAGATGTCACGTCTCACGCGGGAAGGTTTGACAGCTGATGCCAGCTTCAAAGAACGCATACTTGAAACTATTGTTTAGAAGGCGCAAGGAATGTAAGTGGCACCACGAATGAGGTCGTCTCCCATGATTGTGTAGCTTTTACTGAGAAGGTCACAGGTTCCTCCTGGCAAAGATGCACATGGACTGTTTAGCATCCCAGGAACTCTTGGGAGACTTCAGGATGATGCTTGGCAGGCTTCCCGAAAGCAGCGAGAAGACCTTTGATGCTGCCCTGCAGAGAATTCAAAAACAAACAGACCTCAAACGAAAGGTGGCACTTCATGTTCTTTCTTGGGTGGACTCATCTATGCGGCCTGTTACGGTCGACGAGGTCAGCCACGCATTCGCAGTCCAGAAGGACGCTGAATCTTTGGACCCGGAATCTCTGCGTTCTGAGAGACAGCTCACCTCACCTTGTGCCGGGGTAATTATAGTCGACAAACAAAACGAACTCCTTCGCTCGGCCCACGACGCTGTGTTAGATTATGTTCGAAACTCCAATTTTCTGTCTACGGATCCTCATGAAGACATGACGTTGCGTTGTTTGTCTTATCTCTCCTTCAAAGAGTTTCGAGACGTCTCAACACCGAGAGAGCATATCTCCGAGCTCACCAGAACATACCCTCTCCTCGACTACGCCGCAAAGCATTGATTCAGCCATTTTCACCGGGCCCGGCCAACTGACGACCTGGAGAGACGTGTCGTCAAATTCTTGCACACTCCCGAGTGCTTATCATTCTCATTTCAAGTTCGAGATCCCTCGCTAGCAAGGGGAGTATCGGGCCTGCACGCATGTGCGTACTTAGGAGCAGATCGTCTCGCAAAAGTCCTACTCGAGGATGGAATGAAAGTGGACTTGGTGACCGAGGACCTGCAAACCCCTTAACACTGGGCTGTCTACTACGCACGCCTCACGATGGCTCCGTTACTACTTGAACACAATGCACCATACGATGTTCAAGACAGGCAAGGGAACACCCCTCTTCACGTTGCTGTTTGCTGTGAGCGTAGTGGCGAGGGGATCGTGCGTTTGCTAACCCAAGCAGGAGCTAAGGTGGACATTTGGAGCAGCCAGGGGTATACTCCTTTACGTTGGTGTCTCAAATATGGGCATGATGAAAGAGCGATTCCTCTTATCCAAAGCAAGGCCGAGTCAGACGTGGAAGATATTGATGGATGGACACCTCTGCGATGGGCTGCTTGGTACAGGCGATTTGATTTAATCAAGCTAATGATGAAGAATGGCTGCAACATCAATCACCGAGGGTCTAAAGATGGATGGACAGTACTTCGCCATGCGGCTCATTTTGGGAGTCTGTCTTTGACAGCCTTCTTGTTGGAAAACGGGGCCGAGGTTGACCTTCGTGACCAAGATGAAGGGTTAACCCCGCTTCGTTGGGCTAGTATGCATTCGCACACATCCGTTGCGAAGCTGCTCCTAGAAAGCAAGGCGGATGTTAATGCCGCTTGCAAGAACAAGATGACACCTCTGATACAAGCAGTCAGAGGTGAAAACAAACAAGCCGCATGGTTACTGTTGAGACACGACGCGAGGCCCGATGACCAAGATAAAGATGGGAACGCGGCATTACATCATGCAACCAGACACGGAAACAATGCCCTTACGTGGCTGCTCGTCGAAGAAGGTGCATCTCTCAACATTCAAGACACACAAGGAAGAACACCATTGCATTGGGTTGCTACACGTGGTGACTTCTCGGTGGCTTGGTATTTGATTGGGAAAGGAGCGGATATTGCAATTGCTGATGCGGAAGGCCGTCAACCAGCACACGTAGCCGCCCAGAAAGGGCAGCAAAAAGCCCTCGAATTGCTTTTGGGTCATGAAGAAAACCTCAATCGTCGTGATGATAATGGTTTTACGGTACTGCATCATGCCGTGAGCGTGGGACACGAAGACATTGCCAAGTATCTGACACAGAAGGGCGCTGTATTGGACCTCACTGACAACACCCAAAAGACTTCTTTACACCACGCCGCCATTCAAGGATTTGAGTCAATAGTCCAGACACTTTTGGACGGTGGAGCAGACGCTGCCCTTCAAGACAGCGAAGGCCTTACTGCGTTACATTACGCCGTGCAGGGAGAAAGCCAGGAGAAAAATCTCAAAACGATACTGAAGCTGGCAAAGATAGCATCTTGTCTCAATCGGAAGGACAACAGTGGCCAGACAGCTTTGATGTATGCTGCCCAACGAGGAAACGAACTAGTCGCTCTTTACCTCGTCAACAGCGGTGCGGATACACTTCTCCAAGATAATCAACACTGGACAGCGAGAGACAATGCGGCAAATGGACGGCACTCTGTGATCGCTGGAATCCTATAAGAGCCGACAAATTAATGAGTGGGTATGAAATTTCACTTCAGCTTTAATATTCACAATGTGTTTTCATCTAGGTATTGAAACAAATGAACGGAAGATGCTCGATGTGGTCTATGGAAAATGCATGACTACCTTCTCAAGACGCGAAGAGATTTGTGGAACGCGCTCATTTATTCTTGGCGAGCTTAACCCATCTGAGAACAGAGCAGTTTGCGTGAAATCATCTATTTTTGCTGTCTATTACCAGGAAGATCGAAATTGAAAGGCCCCTCAAAATTCCCATTGAACTGACCGCCGGATCCTGCGTTGATATTTTGATTACCATCGCTAGTGTGAATATTCTGAGACCCCGTTCCGTAATTATTAATACAAGACTCAATGCCACAACCAACTTGCCGATCTTTAAGCCCCTGATTGTCGAGAATGTTTTCGATTTTGGCCCTCGTAGAAGTCTTGACTGCGTAATTTGCCGTGAGCAACTGCATGTCGGCTACGATACTATCCATCAACTCCTCCGTTTGGCGACCTTTTCCCACTTTGCGAACCGCAGAGGCATATCTGTGTGCCCTAGATGCCTGAGGGCTTACTGCCACTTCTTTGCAGATCTTTTCTAGGGTTGAAACTTTCTCCTTACAACTCTCCAGAACATGCGCCAGAGCTGCAAATAACTCGTCGTTTGTAGAATCTTGTAAGTCGCGCTTAACCGCAAGCATCATATCTCTTAGTAGCAGCAGTCTTCTGTTAACATCCCTAAAGATCGACGGGAGCCCGGCAGCTTCCTGAGCTGCATCACGTATCTTAAAGATTGCATCGACAATCGAAATAATCCCAGACACAAGTCCAATGACCTCGGCGCCAGACATTAAAGTGCAGGAACTATCTTACTTGAGAGACATCAGCCCGACTCACATAATTAAGGGGCTCATGGATGATCATATTGCATACTTCGATCAAAAAAGGTAAATCCGGCAGAGAATTCTCAGCTACTGCACTCGGAAGTATCGAGCATCGGTCTTAGATAGCAAACTTGGGCGTGGATGGCAGCCTTTACGTCGTCAGAATGGATGACGATTCGTAGTATTGCGGCAATTTGGGTACTGTGGACATGAGGGTTTTTCATGCATGTGTGCCTGACCACATATGAGCCCAACACCCATATTGCGAAGACTAAGAACCCACCCCACACAACCGCACACCCCCACAACCAAACACCCAAATTTGACGCGTTTTTCCCTTCTCAACACCACACTAATTATCGCCGCATGCATTTATCCCACCATAATATTCAAAAAGAATTCTTTTAAAAATCCCACTATATTTAGAATACTTACTTATACTAAGTTTTATCTTAAAAAGGGCTAAAGAAGCTATACTAGATAGTATAAACCTCTATACTATAAGTTATATATAGGGTATACTTATATTAATCCTCTGTGATTATATATTTAGTATGGTATTTAAGATAGAGTTAAAGAAGGACTTTTAGAAGCTCTCTCTATATTAGGAGAAGTCTCTCATACTATAATGTTACGACCCGTTATGCAAGGATAACAACCAACCAACCCACCTAGGCGTCAGACGACTAGGACAGGATATTTGTACTGCAGGATCACGGGAACACCAGGGATGCCCACGGCATGGAAGAACTATGGTATAAGTCACGTGATGATAAGATAAAGAATGATTAGTGGAGCGCAGAAGGAAGCGCTCAGTAATTAGTTGGTCTTACCAACTGATCGCAATTACTGATGTATAGAGGTGATCACCTAATAGCAGGACTAGGGACTATTTGGGACTTATATATAGTATAGACTTGGGACTCCTAGGAATAAACTTCTATAGCTCTTTAGCAATTAACTTTATGATTACCCCAATAGGTACTCTTAGCCTTATCTTATATTGTAACCCCCTTGTGAGGACTATAACTAATTACTATACTCCTAAAACCCTAAGATTTATTTAGTAATATAGTATAGTAAGACCACACTATTAACTTAGTATTATCCCTCAGCTTCTATTAGTAGAACCCTACTGTTAGATAGCTAACTATAATACTTTGATTACTCCTATTCAGTAAGTTAACCTTTAATACTACTAAATAGTATAAGATAGGAATTATATTAACTCCTAATAACAACGCGCAGCAAGCTAATAGTACTAGGAACGTACGACCTATAGCCCCGAGACCCGCGAATAACTAATAGGCCCAGATAGCCCCTATGAATACCTAGGAAATAATGAGCCTTTAATAGATGTACGATATGATCCTCTAGCTCTAACAGGAAAACGCGCAGCTAGCTACCTAACACGGACCTAAGGCTAAATACCTAGAACCTGCTCTATACTCAGGAGAGCTAGGAACCCTTTAAGGATTTCTCACCCGCACCTAAGCCTACCTTTATTACTACGCCGCCTCATTTCAAGATAAAACCACAAAGGTTTACTAAGCCGCATCCTTCCTCAGGGGAGATACCCTCGCCTAGTTTAAACCATTAATAAGGGACTAACTAGGTAGACTATATAACTAGTAAGATAAAGAAACTCAGAAAGTATTTGGGAAGTATAGTGAGTTTGAGAAGAAACTTTAGGAAGCTTTTAGAAGCCTAGATAAAGAACGAATTGCTGAATGCAAACTCACTAATCTTATATAGAAAGGATTAGCTAGTAAGTATGCTGCTAAGTTCTAGTAGATTTTATCTAAGCTAGACTAGGGAGAAGAAGCCCTAATAGCTAAGTTCTACTAAGGCCTAAAAAAAGAAGTTAAGGACAAGCTCATATAACTTAACTACCCTAAAGAACTCTACTAATATATAGATACTGCGGTTAAAATTAATAACTACCTCTATAAATAATACCTTAAACGTAAAGGATAGTCCACTTGGAATAATAAAGTAGGATAAAATAATAATAGAAAAAAGGGTAACCTATACTAACCTAGTAATAACTACCGCACTAAATAAACCTCTAACTATAGGTATAACCCCAGGGCCCCTTAGTATACCACTACCTATAGATACTATAGTAGACCTATAGACCTCAGCACAGCCCATAAAGATAGCAAGTAGAATAATAACTAGAAGAAAGATAAGTAATGCTATAACTGCAATAAGATGGGATATCTAGCCTATAAATATTAATCCCCTAAGAAAGAACGCTTTCAACTAGTACCTAAGAAACAATAAGCAAGCCTCACTATTAAAACCACACCTCATAAATAACTTTATTAGACCACCTGCTATAACAATAAGTGTGGAGCCCACTTAGACCACAAGGAACATACAGGGTGATACCCAAAAAACCCTCATTAGTCAGGATATAATACCACTAGTATCCCCCCAGCACCTATATATATCCTAGCAGTAGGATACCAAACCTACTCAAAGGCAGAGAGGAAAGCCAACAAGCAACTTAATAAAATATTACACACACCCTCAAGCGTGGACATCAAAATCAACAACAAAGTCCATATCACCAGACTACAATAAGGACTTTAAGCATATAAGCTATAAGAAAGAATACAACCCGAAGAAGTTATATAGTAATAATAGATTAAGTCACTATAAGCCTATATTAAGCAACAATAGGATGCCAGAGATAACCCTAAGCAAATCCAGCAGATCAATAACAAAACAAAAGACTAAGCAGCAAGAGAACCTGCATAGAACTATGAGATATAGCCCTCTCGAGAACGACGAGATAAGCTCTATCACGCTAGAAGAGCTAAATGGAACGAACTATCCGCTATAATAACTGATAAATAGCAGCTAAACCCAGAAGTAGAAAAATAGATTAAATAAACCTTATTTAAAATCGACGACACCTTATCTAAAGGAACTAGATCAGAGCTAGCTAACTACTTAAGGTACCTCTATAAGAAGGAGATCAACTCTCACTAGGACGACCAGGAAATTGCCTTTTATAGTATATCTAGATATAAAAGAAGAAACCTCTCATTCATAACATAGGTTGAAGGAGATTATGCCTATCTCAACCCCATACATAACTAACACTATTATATCTTCTGGGCTCAGTACCTCACAGACTACTGCAATAAATACCGGGCTAATAAGTATAAGTATAACTTCTATCCTTAAAGATATAACACTAGACCTATCACGCAATACTACCTAGAGAATTAACTCCCCATGTGGGACTTAGCCTAAATAATTAATGACAATATAGCATTATTTAAACCACATTATTACTACCCCATGAGATATCTTAACGACCCCTATATAGAATGGGACTAATATATAAACGACAAATGCTGAATCCACTTGGAAGAAAAAGCCAAGGCATAGCGGAGATAACTCTAGCGCTAATAATTAAAAAACTAGACTCGCCTACTAATAAGGAATAATAATAGGCAAAAACAACAAGGTTCCTATGCAGCGCAATAGCGCAAAAAACTTAATAATATAAGTATATATAGGTCTAAATATAACTTAATAGAGAATAGATTACTATAATAATTAATAGCGGAGCCTAAGGAAACTTTATTTCGCCTAGAATAGTGAATAGATAATAAATAACCTGGAATAAGAAAGCAGTTGAAGACTGCTATAACCTCAACACTATTAAAGGAGAATAAGTCCAGTACAGCGGAGGACGCATTAATATAGAGACCGCGCAACTCCCTTTGCAGATCTATGGCTAGAATAAGCGACTAAACTTCAATATTACGGAGATAAGAGATAAATATAACATCATCCTCAGAAGACTATAGTTATATAATAGTAACCCACAGATAGATTAGAGAACAAGCTAACTCCATTAGGACCAGGATTCAGTTACTAAGCAGCAGCTAAAAAAGGGCGCCTCAAATAAACCTCGTAAAATAACTAAAGCAAGAAGATTTCTCACCTACCTATAAATTAAGGATGCAAACGCTAAGATATGATTAGCAATAGATATCAATAGAGAAGATTAATTACTATCTATCCCAGCAGAATACTAGTAGTATAATAAACTATTTACTAAAGAACTTAATACCAGATTACTAAAACATAGCAGCTATAATCACGAGATCAAGCTAAAGCCCAGAAAAGAACCAATATTTAAAAAAATCTATAGACTTAATTAAGAAGAAATAGAAGCACTTAACGCTTACCTAGA